>QOKR01000016.1:0-167089 GCA_016880985.1 Phytophthora idaei | reverse complement strand
TCGAGTGGCCAGGGAACATGAGGCACGTGTCTTCGGCCACAGGGCGAGCATTGCACTCGTCCGTGTCGTTGTACTGCGACAAGTTCATCTGCGAGGTGGACCAACCGCTCTGGAACGGCTGCAGCCATGACAGCAGTGCAGTGGTGTACAGGATGGTCTTGGGCTTGATGAGGCGAGCGGCGGCCTTGTTGGCCTCGTCGAATGTGTTGACAGGAGCAGCTCCACCCTTGATGGGGGAGTTGGCGACCTCGTAGTTGGCGCTATCTTGCATTTCGGCTCCGACTAGAATTTAGAAAGGAGACTTTCCGTTTGCAACAGTAGTTGGTGTAGTAGTTGTTGTACCCGACGGCAAAACGGACAATGAAGAGAGCTGCAGGGCTCGCTTGTGAGCTTCGGTGGGGCACAGACAGCCCGCCTACCTTGTGAGCTCTTGGTGGTGGAACGACAGTCCACAGAGATACGCTCACGTTGAACCTCAAGATCATCAGATGGTCGCTATGCACATTGCATGAGCCCTGTTGAGCCATTCTTACTTGGAGCTTGCCCCCTTTTTCAGACGTAGTCAGTTCGTAGTCGATCCACATTGGTGTATGTTCCCCCATTACCTCTGCCACTTGTTGCATTGAGCCAAGCAAATGATTAAGTTGTCGTGTGTCTCCCTTGCATCTTCAGAAGGGGTCAGGGTTGGTATTGCTTGTATTCGGCGGAGCCATACGGTCACGGATGGTTAGTCGGGTGGATGCCATATTTGGAGCACCACCTGCATGGTGGTTGGGTGATCAAGACGATAGATCAAGTGCAAACCAGTTCGTGTGTGACAGCGGCAGCAAGCTGGCGTGGTGTCCTTCAACTGAGCTGCTCGTTACATTATTTGGAGGACACGTTAGTCTAAGCATTTCGTTAGACCTCAGAACGCAATTCGTACACTCGTCTGATCACCAGCAATGGTGGCAATCTACGCCAAAGGACTCAGCGTCGTGGCTTTTGAAAAGGCTGGCAACCGAGCATGTACGTGGCGCTATTATATACTTGAAGTTGAGGAGATCATTTCGCTGGACGTTGGAAAGGGAATTTGACAAGAGTAGTATAGATTCAATCTTAAGTGACAAGATCAGTATAAGCGGATGGTCGACCGAGATTACCGAATACTTACGGAATTAAAAAAGCAGTACTCGCTAGTACCAGTATAGCTTGCCCTACTTGTCTTGGCGAACAAATTCTGCAACGTGCTCCGCTTGCATCAGCAACAAACAAACATTTCTAAACGAGTTCCTTAGTATATGTGTAGTTGGATCCCTTCAGCCATGTAGCAGTAGCACAGTAGCGGCAAGTTCTGGCGTTCATGAAACCGAGCAGTTAAAGTCGCTCATTTAGTTACCCGCAAGTGAGACAGCGTTGATCACTGCCTTAGACGAGAGCAAGCAGCGTTTCTTTTTTGTGTGTCTATACACAGTCGCTAGGACTCATGGGACTGACTACGGTCCTGCCTGGCTGTCTGCGGTTCCTACTATATTAAATAATCACAACTTCTCTTTTTTTTTTCCTTTTGCATTCAGCTTCGGTTGTCTTTGGGGATTCGACCCTTCCTCCAGCACGAGGTTTGTTGCTGAGTCGACTATGTAACATGACCCTACGGACAATAGCGCGACGGGGCACGGATACTCCGTCGCACGATCCATCAATCCCACACTCCTAAAAAAACTGCTGGTCAGCATCTTTGTAGAAGGTAGGAGACATCACTAGAGCCCCCAAAGATGCCGCGTATACTATGGTAGATGCACCTTAGCCCATTGTCATCTACTTCAGTATTTGGTTTCAGGGTAAATCCTCTTGCTTCCCTATGGTGTTTGAATTATCTCTGTTGCTCTATGTCCATCGGAAAATCAATAGTTTTTCGTGCACAGTGATTCTAATACAGCAACTACGCGGAGGTTAATGATACCTGAACTGGTATGATTGGTGGTGATGCACCCGTTGCTGGTACTACTCGTAGTAGTTAGCTAGACAGGAAGGTGATCAGGTTAACGCCACCCACGCGGTATCTAGAGCTTCTATATAGTTTTGCAACAGAGGGTCAGCTTAAAGTTAAAGGTCGTGCTAACACTATTAATGACAAGGAAAAGATTTTTCGCGAAGGGCTTTTGCTCGGCTAACCCGTGCTTCCTTTATAGATTTAGGAATAGGTATTCTAGGTTGATCAGCCGCAACAGTGTTTAGCTGTGTTACATAGTATTTTAGCCTCACGTTTGGTATTCGTTGTCGACAGTTTCTGAACTTATGACTTCAACTTCCGTGTTTCGTGCAACTTCGAAATTGCTTCTAGATCGCTTTCCTAAATTCTGAATTGTCCTTTCTTCTTCTAGATCAATATTACAATCCTCTATGGGAAAAGATCGTTTTATCGTAGCTTCTGTACCTGTGGAGCTGAATTTTACATCTCGAGCGATATCGTATTTATTCGCTTTCACATCTAGAAGGCGATACCCTTTATATTTGGGCGAACCCCCCAAAAATTTGCTCAATTTTGGGTCCTTTCTTTTCGTTTTTGGAACATGAGTGTAGCATGTGGAGCCCCAAATTCTGAACGCAAAACCACACGATGTAGCAATTCATACGGGGATTCCATCCCCAATCTAGCCATAGGAAGGTGACTAGTGATATCTACAGTGTATAGTAGCGCCTCGGGCCACCACTTCGCTGGCATGTTGGCCCCTCTAAGTGCACATCTTACCCCAGACATCATGGTCTGGTGGCCCGCTCTGCACTCCCATTTTCTTCTTGGGGTTCTACATTTGAACTTTGAAATTCTAATCCGAGATTTTTGAACGCAGTTTAGAAACCTCATTGTTTAGAAATTCAGTGCCTCCATCAGTTCTAATTCGTCGAACCTTAAATAAGGGAAACTGCACTGAAAATTGCTTTAAAAGGAGTTTTATTTTCCCAGGGACCTCTTTTAAGGACTTCATTACAAAGTACCACTTATAAGCAGTAGCATCATCTACAAATAATGGTAGCCAAAAGAGCCGTATAGACCATTAACCTTTACCTTCCTGTAGAGTCCATATGGAGGGTACGCAGCGGCTCGGTTGCCTTAGTACCAACCATATTCCTTTAGGACATCCTTCGGGCCTTCATGTGGGCGCAAGTCTTACAAAAGAACTCCACTTGGTTGAGTTCAGAATACGGGATATTGGGCAGCCCTTCAATCTTCTGGGCACTCATACTTCTAATTAGGCGTTCCTTACCTACATGGCCTAGTCTTAAATGCCAATTTTTAAGGATGTCACCCGGTTTTCTAGTTTGTGCACTAAATGCACTTGTCCTTGTTGGTTTTACACACTTGGCAAGTAGTAAACTTCGCCTATTGCCACTGCTGCAAATAGCAGTGTAAGGCCTTTTCCTAAAAAAAAAAAACAAGATTTTTCCTGACTTTGACTGAAAATGCCTGTAGCCTTGTTTAGCAAGATAGTATGCACTTAGTACATTACTATCACACTTTCGGGCAAACGAAACAACCGTTAGCGTTAAAGCACTGAATTTTCCACTAGGGTCCAATACATTTAGCTTTATTGTTCCCTTAAGTGCTATGTGAAATGGTCCCGTTACCGTACGTAAAGACATGGCTTTGTCCAGGCTGTAAGCTCCCCTTAAACCAGCCCCGATCCGGTGTTATAGCTCGGCCTGCACCTGTATCCACCACCCACATATCATTGGTTAGAGTAACCCTTTCTAATGCCCTTAAATAAGAGTTGTAGTGTTTACGTACCTCTTCTTCAATCCCTTCCGTACTTTGAGGGAACGCAGTCAGCGTCTGAGCCGACTTGCCATTGTCCTCAAAACCCTCATGAAGCGCTGGGTCCAAACTCTCAATGTCGTCCATAGCCTCGTCTTCGACGCACGCCTCCAGAAGGGTATTTCCACCCTCATTTAGGCGCTGCTGTCCGTCGCTCACCACTGCCTTGATGGTGTTAATCGCAGTGTTATTGGCCCTTTTGACCTTCTTGGCACCCGGCGCAGTTTTGATGTCGGTCCTAAATAGGGGCCCACCTACGCGATTTGGGTCCCTGTCAGCCAGCTTTGTCGGGCAATTAAGCTTGATATGCCCAACCTCAAAACAGTAGAAGCAGCTTTTACCACCCCCATTTTATGTGGCGTTTCCCCTCGTGCCCTGCTTCACCCGCACATTGTTGACAGCGACGGTGTGGGTCTTATCCATAAGTCCCACTTCTTTCTTGGACTTATCGCCGAAATTACGGCGCAAAGCACTCTCGACCTTGTCGACAGTAAAGTCCTCCTTCTTCATCGAAACTGATGGCGCCCAAAACTCAATAGGCAGCTAAAAGAGGACCTCGACACAGAGCCACGGCTCTGTCACCATATCTTGGCCCAATAGCTTGCGAGTTTTTCGGTTGATCTCGTTCTTCGCCTTCTTAAGTTGCGCGAAGAGGGTCCTAAGTCGCGCCAAGGACTGCGGGTCAACTTAGTCCAGGCCTTTGTTAATTCAATGAGGCCCGCCGCATCTCCTTGACCAAAGTCCTTTCTAGGAGCCGAATTATCTCACATGGGTCCATGGAGGACACCACATCCGGCAAGGTGGACAGGAAAAAGGTGGGGAGGATCTCATTTAACAGATTCTGGAGGTCCCCCCTTCCCCTTGTCCAATGCAAGACATTCCACCGCATTGCGAGCGCCTCATGCTCATCCGTCTCGCTAGCTTTTCGGGATTGCTCCGCAGGAAGTCGGCCATGAGCACCCTCGCCTCTGGCTGCCTCTTCTCTAGCAGCTTCGTTTGGCACTCATGGTCCAACTGGTTGACATACGCCAACAGCTTGTCCTTCCACATAGTGTAGGACTTTCCTTTGAACCTCTCGAGACCGCCGCCAGACTTAGCATCGGTGGTCATCGTACTTGAAATGTTGGATTCAGCTGTTAGTGATGTAGGTAGTTGTTGTTTGCCGTCAGTTCGGAAAGTGAGATGGTATAAAGCTATCTCCTCCGTTACATCCCTCGGCTTAGCATTCTGATGGGCACACTGGCCTCTTTCCTTTTAGTTTGGTTAGCTAAGCTGGCTGTAATTATTAGCCAATGACGACAGCTTAACTTCACTTAATAACCTACCGTAGTGCTTCATTCCACAGTATAAAAAGTTGCATATATTGTAGCGCAACAGGCAGCAACTTCACAGCAACTGGAACTTCATCACATTCACATTGACAATGAGGGCACCCACTGCAGGCTTCTTTCTGTGTTTTCGCCATGGAGGCTTTGGTATTGTAGCTGTGTCCATTCAAACACAAGGACCAAGCGTAGGTACCACGCCTTCTGTAACACAATACACATTGTGCACAATATCGGATAAGAAAGCAACGCACAATACACACACCAAGCCCTTGCACACTTGAAGCAATCACCAACAAATTGCGCGGTAAATGATATTAATCTTTGTTTGATGTCATGGATTTGTACGCTGTACCATCGCAAGGGTACAGAACACATCGCGATGCACACGGTCATAACTCTCGTTCACGTCACAGTAACAGCTACTGTAGCTTATGCGGTCACGAAGATGAAGTATGTTTAGCGCATCGACATCGGGAACTGGTTGATCGTCAATACGTTCTCCTGTGGCTGATCCTGCTCACGAAGGGCTTGGCCATGGCGAGCAGCCCTATCCAGTTCTAAATATCGAGATCTGACTAGAAGTTTTACCAAATCACAACTTGAATTAATATTTTTAACCAGTTACAACAAAGCTGTCCGGTTGATATTTTCCCTGGTGGCGCAACCACCAATCCAATTCCAGACATGAATGCATGCACGTCAATCCTCATTGTTCATGAACTACGCATCATATTTTCAATATTGAACCATGCCTGCGTTCCTGAAGACGCGAGTCGATCTAACGATACTAAATAGGTTTTCTAGATCCGTTTTTGCGCACCCTAGACCCTTGCGAGTCCTGTTGAGCTTACATTACGTATCCATTGTTAAAAATCGATGGTTTTCAACTATGTGGGCAGCTAGGGAGGTACTGGAGGACATAGCTAGCATTCGGGTTTGCAGCGGCTACGCTACTCGCACTCGCTCACTCCTTGAAGTTATGACATCGATCAGATAAATACCTTGTGAAATCAGACGAGATGACACTTGCTATTTTTTGTTGTAAAAAAAGTCAAAACCTTGGAGCATAATTGTCCGAACTTGCACGATATTCTACCATATCCATTGTAATGGATATTTTAAGAAATACACGCTCAAAATCTCATCAAGCCGCTTCTGCTGGGTACGTTACCAAAAGGCTAGGCACGTATTGTCATTAGAGAGCTGTAGTTTCTGGAGCTATTTGAGGGTTACGGAGCTAATCGAGGGTTACGAAGCGTTGCTCCAAAAATAGACTCCTTGGAGTTATCGGCCCTGTAGTGTCTTGCGACCGTTGTTGCGTGAGAATCCGTGCGCTAGTTGGAAAAATGAATTCTGTATTGAATGCAGCCGCAGTGGTTTTGTTAGTTTCGCTGAACTAATGCTTTTTAAAGTATGCAGTATAATGAGGTCGAGTATGCTCGACCTCGTCCCGTACATGCTAGCTCTGCCCGTTATGAGTTCCTTGTCGCATTCTCTGCGTGCGATGTGTCTGCTGGCGATAGTGCCCGCCTTCGGGCCACTACAGGCCCCACTGGAGTTAAGTATTGGAGCATCCCGAACTAGATAATGTGAGCTGGCAGCGCCAGGGGGGGAGGGGGGGGGTAAACAATTAATATCGTCGTGACGACTTTATTTGAATTTGTTGCGATTTCTCTACAGTTTGTGAAAGGAAATCATTTTTCTAAACAAGTCAAATTGTATAAGTCCTGTGGTAGATCAACATAACATGTTGATCTAGCTATGGTCTTAATCTAGGGGCTTTTATTGAACCTTTGAGTGTTCATACTGATACAAAACTTGATTCATGTAAAGCTAGGGCTAATCAGGGCTGCGATAGTGACAAGTATGTAATAGCGTTTTATAAATTTAAAAAAGAAGTGAAAACACTCAACAAGAATAAAGTAGTAAAGCACAATCAAACTTCATTACACAAGATCAGTCTGTTGTAACACACGTCGCCGACCTGTATCACATACCCATACTCGTGTTGAGCTATATACGCAGCATCTGCTAGTGTTGCACTTGTAACGTAGCAAGCACGAAGCAGCAAGTAAGCCTACTCTACAACTGTAGACTCGATTTTTCGAGTGTACGAGCGTCCTGTGGGTCCTATTTGGGATCTGGAGGAAGTACAATAGATGCTTGAGCTAGCAGAAAAGCAAATAGGATTCACACTAAGATCAAATACATCTAGGATATTGGCACATCTACCAGTGCTTCTGGAACGGATGAAGTTGCTGGGGAGGAAGCACAATAGGTCGCAAAAAGTGTTTGCTCGGTGGACAAAATGGCCCTGGAACCTTGGTGGTCCATAAAGAGCAATCCATCAACAAGGTAACGCTACTGTAGCGTCAACTCCTTCAAACTAAAAACCTGTGAATTGATCACCTGATTAAGACGGTATCGATTTTGCCAATAAACCCTTTATATTTTCATGTGCTCTAAGATAGCATAGGATTTACGAGATTTATTTAAAAATCATTTCACTTGAATAAAAACATTATGTTTGGTGTTCGCCACACATCGGCAATTTCGAATAATATTATAAATTATTTATTTATTTATTTAATCCCGATTGGAAGCACTACAGGAATATCCACAAGAAAATCTATTTCTAGCTTATCCGGATTTTGTACAGATATTCCTTACTCCAACTCACAGTTCTCTATTATTTCAATTAAACGGACGTATTTTGTCTTTTCCCCTAAACATAAAAGTATGTTTAGCTGAAGTACGTCGTCAAAGGTAGGGTTTGCCGTTGGGCCCATCAGCAACACTAGTATACAATTTATAGTATAATAGCATCGCGTGTAGTACCATGCCGAGCCGTCCGGAAGTCTAGGTGGGCACTCATTAAAAAACTGATTTCTTAAGCTGGAGTTTTGTCAATGTCAGTTCCGACATACCTGAACGTATGACATATGGGTAAGCTGCCTTCACATGTCAAGCACGAGTTATGATCGCTTGGTTGTACTTAAGTAGCACGCAAATACTTTACTTATTATAACGTTACTCTAGTTTTGCTTTATATTAGCCGAGTACTGCAATCTGGCTATTGCCGGACAAACGCCATTGCTCGCGATCGCGGGTTTTCTTCAGCCGCCGCGCGTCAAACTCATCTTGAATCTCTTGGATTGTCTTGCCATACGTCTCGGGTACAAACGAGTGTACAAAGAGGAAGGCCACTGTGACAGTGCACATGAACGGCACGAAGCTGTAGTTGTTAAAAACTGCAGCAATGTACGGGTAGCCCAGACCAATCGCAAGACTGCACAGCCAACTGCAGCCCACACAAATCGAGCAGCCCATGGCTCGAATATCGTCCGGAAAGAGGTCAGCCATGATACCCCACGCCAATGGGCCTAGACTGGACCCGAACGTGGTCACGTAGAGTGCTGTAAACACGATGGCGAGCGCAGGCAAACTACCAACAAGAGCTGCCGTCATGCCGACTGCACTGCAGAACATTCCCGTAAATCCATACAAGATGAGCTTGCGGTTGCCCAGACGTGCTGATAGCATGCCACAGAACAGAGTCGGGAGAACGTTGACGAAATTGACCAACAAGACACCAATACGGCTGTCTGAAAGGCCTGCCTGCTTGAAAATGCCGGACGAGTAGAAGAACACGGCGTTGACGCCTGTGAGCTGCTGGGCGCCTGCCACACCGATAGCTACCAAAAGTTGTCGAATCAAAGCCGGTGAGAATAATGCCGCGAAGCCGCGGGGCTTGGGAGCATTCGGAGCCATAAGAGCCATCGACATCCGAAGATCATGTAGTGGCTGCACGAACTCACTGCCCACTCCAACTCGGGGTGCCGCCTCCTCTTCCTGCTTCATCCAAGTCTTCGCTAGAAACACATTCTCCTGGCCGAACAAGCGTGCAAGTTCATGTTCTGCAACCAGGGGTTTGCCGGCCATCAACAGCCACGCGGGGCTTTCAACCAGCACGAACGGTGCAAGCACTAAGAACAGGAACGCCAGCACGATAGGAAACGCCGCGATGTACCTCCACCCGATACTTGTGCTGGCAAAGAAGAAGGTGATGGCAACGAACAGATGCCCAAGCGTGATGGAGATCTGGAAACACACTCCCAGTTTGCTGCGGAGGTGCGGCGGACAGATCTCTCCAATGAATCCAGGAATGACGGCCGTCGAACCACCCGCCGCGATGCCTGCGAAGACGCGTCCGACTGTGAAGATCGAGATGTTGGCAGCAGCGGCCTGGATGACTGCGCCTGCAATCATGAAGAGGCAGTTGGCCATCATCGTAGGCTTACGCCCGAACTTGTTGGACACACGTCCCGTCACAAGAGAACCGATCATGCCTCCGACGATCCAGGAACTGACAGCGATGGTCCACTCTGTCTTGGTGTGGCCTGGGAACATGAGGCAGGTACCCGGTGCGATGGGGCTTGCGTTGCAGTCCTCCTCGTTATTGAAAATCGAGTTGTTCATTTGCGAGGTGGACCATCCGAACTGGAACGGCTGCAGTACTGCTACCAGTACGTTGGCGTACAGCCTCGAGCTTGGTTTAATAGTTGAGTTGACCTGGGTCTGTGGTGGTGCCTGTGTCACTACGGGTGTCGGAACAAGCCAAACATGGCTGGCACTGCTCATTGACGGTGTGAACTCCATTTTATCGCAACAATCCTCGTCTTTCTGCACGCGACCAAGCTCGGTCGATGAGGCAGCTTGCTGGTCGCTATTGTAGCCTCGGTTGTGTCAACGCAATTGTAAGAATGAAGCTCGGGTAGTGATGCCGAGTTCCTGCCTCAGGGTTACGGTTGTGACCTGTTCAGTCGAAAAGGATGGTGGATCGTCGCGATCCGATCACGTTAACCTCCCCCGCAGCAGCATGCTCGTATTCAAAGCTGTACTTGTTGAGTTTCTGTGTGTTACGTCCCATAACCGCCACTGATTATACGGAACAACTGTTCGTAAGAAAACAAAATCGACTTACGACAATCGCACGACGCGTGGGAAAACGAGCATTACCAGTACCACTGGTATACCAATACAGTAATCTGCCTCAATAAAAGACACGACAAAATTTATAACCTTCAACATATTATGCGGTCTACTTTGTGATCAATCGCTAGCCACATAAAATCGTTACCTGTAATGTCGCATTTACCTAGCAAATTGTATATGGGTCAGGTGTTCTTTATTGAGGTAGATTACTGTACTTTGAAGTATACGTGTACGGTAAGACCATTCGAGCAAATCTTCCTGCACATCGGGTCAATTTCATCTCATCCACCGCTCGGTGGATCGTTTCCTCGCTGCAGTATGTACGGAAACTCAATAACAGCAGGCAAGGTAACATCCTGACACATTCGACAGCTTGCCACGGAAAAAGGTCCAACTATCCTGTTGGGCTGTGCATTGCATCGCGTTGTGCAATGTCAAGAAACACATCCATACGTGCCCCAGCGTTTCCTCAAATTCCAAACTGAACACTAGCGACAACAACACGTTCGACATGACCACCCACGGTTTGTGGGCCATTTCCTACGTTCGGCATGCATGGTACTGCTCGCTCGCTGCTCAGCATTGCTAGCCACCCCGGTTAGTAAGTCGCTTGACGCACGGAAAGGAATGTCAGTGCAGTACTGGAGTCGACCAAGACGACAGCAAGCTGGTACATCAAAATTGGCAGCATCTGGAATGCCATCCCCCTGGGACATCATGCCGGCGATTCAGCCAAATCCGATAACGTGCTATGGCGTTACCACAATGAAAGTAGTGGTAGTATCGTAGCTGTCACTGCGGTCGGCCGTGATGCTGGCCTGCTTAAGGAAAGTGAGAAGACAAGATGAAGAAGACAGCTTTGAAGCCCGTGATATACATACAGTACTCGGTAGTATTTGACTTCGTCCGCATATCCATCCAGAAACGAACCTGTCAGCAACGCAACGTGGTCTATGGTCTATGGAACAGTATCAATAAGACAGCTCATTCTTGGTTTATATGTGGTACTTCGAAGTATCTACTAAGGCTAATCTGCCTTACTGTTGGGTTTTACAGGCACTCAGCTCGACTGATCCGGCTTGTGGGTTCTGCGCGAGCGGAACGTAGCTTGGATCTCCTCCGTGCTCTTACCTGCAGTCTCCGGGATCCAGAATTGAGTGAAGAAGAAAAACGCGGCGGTGCTCACCATGAAGGGGACGAACTTGTACTCGTCAAGCGCGTCAGAGACGTACGGGAAGAAGACGCCGATGATGAGGTTGCAGACCCAGTTAATGAAGATGCACATGGAGACGGCAGTGGCGCGTACCGAGTCCGTGAACAGCGCGGCCGTGATAGGCCAGATTAGTGGCCCCACGCTCGCAGAGAAGAACGCAACGAAGGTGCCCATGAAGACGACAGAGAGGACCTCCACCGACAGAGCAAGCGTCAGTGTAATACCCGTAGCGCTAATAAACATACCGGCCAATCCAGTCAGCAGAAGCCGTCGGTTGCCGAATCGCTCCGACAGACGCGCGACGGCCATCGTTGGTAGCAGCATCAGCACGTACACAATGACGCCGCCCACACGACCGTCAGAGATCCCTGCATCCGAGAAGATATCGGACGAGTAGTAGCACACCGCGTTGATACCCGTAAGCTGCTGCGCAGCAGACACACCCAGAGCGACCAGCAGTTGCTTGATAAAGAGCGGCGAAACCAGCAGCGACAGCGTGCCACCTTCATGCTGTTCGTCAGAGAATGCTTCAGACTCCAGAGCAGTGTTGGCACTTGGTTCCATCCACGACAGCGCGTGCTGCACGAACGCGTGGCCGTACAGTCTGGCCATCTCTTGCTCCGCACGCTCACGGTCCCCTGTCTCCAGCAGCCACGCGGGACTCTCCACTAACACAAACGGCGCGACCGCCAAGAAGAAATCGGCATTCAAGACGGGAAACGCTGCGATGTATCTCCAGCCGCTGCTGGTATCAGCGAAGAAGAAGTTGATGGTCACTACTAAAATACCAGCTGAGAGAGATACCTGCATGAACGTGCCGTACGAGTTACGGCGACTCGGAGGCGTGATCTCACTGATGTAGCCACCCACCATACCCGTCGCGCAACCGGACGCGATACCGGCGACGATACGCCCCACCATGAACACCGAAATACTCGACGTGCTCGCCTGAATCACAGCACCCGCCAACATGATGACGGCGTTCACTAGCAACACCTTCTTACGACCGAAGCGCTCGGAGATGGCGCCACAGCCAAGACTCCCGATCATACCGCCCACAATCCATGCGTTCACGGTCAAGGTCCATTCCGTGCTGCTGTGGCCCGGGAACATGAGGCAGGTTCCGTCGACTACAGGTCGTGCATTGCATTCGTCTTCATCGTTGAAAGGCGTGAGGTTGAGCTGGCCGACCGACCAGCCGAACTGGAAAGGAAGCAGTAGCAGCACCGCGAGGCTGTACCAAAAGATCGACGTGAGCGGGACAGACTTGTCGGTCTGGACATCGCCACTCTTGGGTGTCCGAACTTCGGTGAATACCGAGTTCTCGGTTTTGGGTTCTGGAAACGCATCGGCCGCCATGGACGGCAGTTGGGTAGTCGATATCTTCTTGAAAGGTAAGTTCTAAAATGACGACAGTCTCGCACCGGCACGCGTGAGGGCGTAGACACGCGGTAAGGGACCGTTTTGTGTGGATCGCAGCGCAAGGACGGGCGATCTAGTCGTGCATGCAAGCACAGCCTTACCTTGGGACCCAGCTACGCTTTGCCGGTGCAAGTCCGACACTTTAATTTATAACTTGAATGAACGCGTAGAGCTGCATAAGGTGTCGCCAACTTGACGGGGGGGGGGGGGGGGCAGCACATTTACGTAAGCAGCGCGAGTAAAGCACCTTTTCCGGTGCGAGAGCCTTTCGAGAGGAGTTTCGTCTACACATCACGCGAGTCATCAAACTTGCATTCAAGACAACTTCAAGTTGCAGTCGTATTCAACCCGACCACGCCCTGCTGTACTCGTTGTTCGTAGTGAAGGTTTATCTACATGTACTTAAGTAGTCTGCTCAGCGTACAGGATTTCCGTGGCTGGCGTTTGTTTTCTTCAACCATCGCCTCGGATATTTCTTGAATCCAGGTAGTAGGCGTGTCGAAGTCTGGGAAGATTTTACAGGTTTGCTACCCAACAACGCTTTCCGCAGGACAGCAAGCATGGCGTTTACTCCGTAAGACGGTGGCGATGGCCATACTATTAACCCTTTTTTAATACCTCCACCGCAGCAGCAACACCCACAACCAGTAGATCTCAAAACCATTTAGTATGAAGTTCAGAAGTTACACAGCTGGCAATAATAATATTGAAGCACACGAAAACACGATTTGACACAAGATAGGCAATCAGTATCTTGATTATCTAAACCGTTTCGTAAAAATCTGTGATACATGCCTTTAACTACAATTCTCACGAGCTGTGCTAAAGTTGCGTTAAATCTTCGTCATCGTCTGATCCTTCACTGCACGCTCGATCCTCAAGCGACATAAGCTGACGAAGTCGACGGCGCTCCCGGTATCTGTCCTGAGCACGACGCCTCTTTTTCTGCATCTCGCGGCCGATAGAAACTAACCTGTTCTGCCGTTGACGGTATTCGTCACCGTTCGTCGAACGGAGTGGATAGTAGCCGATATGATAGTTTGTCAGTGCCGCACACGTCTGAAAGATGTCATCGTAGAGGTCCTCTCCCCATCTATATTTGTTGGCGCAAATGCGCCAAAGTCCACACAAACGCCCAAACCAATTTTCCACAATGATGCGGTCGCTGGATATGTCGGCATTTTGATGGGCAACCGCCGCTGTCGGGTTGGAACCCTTCGTCGGATGGATGCAGCGGACGTGCTGCTCGAGGCCCTGATAACTCTTGTCCGTTAGAACGGCCCATTCGTCGGGGTACTCGGCGTTCATGAGGCCCACGTCCCGCAAAGAACGGTCCTCGTTCGACTTCCGACGCGTTGCGTGGTGGAAGGCCTCGTTGTGTCGGAACATTGTAATGTCGGGGGTGTTGCCACGGGCATGCTCGGTGCAGTTAATGGCAAAGCCGCGTAGACTTACGGATACTTCTACCTTGTAACCGTAAAGTTTGTGCTTCGCACTGTAGAAGGGAAGGGCTTCGGCCATGCTGAAACGTCACGTCCGTGGCGTACAGCGCGCACGGGTGATACACAAACGTGTTGCCCGAGGTGACAAGCATGCGCATCGTCTCTTCTTGGGCTTTTTCAGCCACCCAGTCGTCATACAGTCTTGGCGCGATAGCACGATTAAAACTCGTAATGGTCTCGATAAACGTAGGCGTTTTGACGTGGAAAATGCTGGATAGCATCTCCCACGTTCCGCCATTCTTCATCACGACGAGCAGCACAAACAGCACGTCCTTGCCTTTGTAGACGGAGCGCCACCCACGTCCAACGTTCCAGTATCGGGTGACGTGACATCCACAGCGTGTTCAGCTCACGTGGCGTAAAGTTCGTGAGGCGAAGGATGGCATCACCACCACCTTCTGCCACGAATCCGTCGTAGATCGGGCTCTGCGATGCAGGGCTTTCTTCGGCCACGCGGGGGTACTCTTCGAGCTCTTGTCGGCGGCTGTTGTCGCGTTCCTGCAGCATGAGCAGCACGGACTCCAGGTGCTGGCGGGAGGAAGGGCGAGGCATGTTGCTTGGGCTTTGTTGAGGAGGTTAGGTAGGTTACTTGGCACGAACTTTGATGATTCGGAAGTGAGTGCTTGCATTGCCACAATAGATGACTTGTGTATCCTCGCCTCACTTTATTCTAGAAGATGCAAATCGGTGAGAGTGATCTAGAAAAATCGAGAAGATGAACGTTATTTGTATCTCGAATATCACCCATATTCGGGTATGATTTCTATCATTTCACTAGAGTTTTCTCGGTAGGGACAGATACACTCGAGTATTAACAACAAACTTCTAGAAAGCTCTAGTACAACGACATCAACTACAATTTTATCTTAAACCACTTACTTACAGAAAACGTATTTATCCCAGCACCGGGATCTGACTGTTACCAGACAATCGCCACTGAGGCTTCTTTTTAGATTTTTGCCACTTCGCGTTGAACTCGTCCTGGATTTCTTGGATGGTCTTTCCGTATGTGTCAGGCACGATGGAGAAGAAGAAGAGGAACGACAGTGTGATCGTGTCCATGAACGGCACGAAGCTGTAGTTGGCCAAGGCAGCAGCAAGGTACGGATACACCAATCCGACCGTAAGACTGCACAACCAACTGCAACCCACACAAATTGAGCAGTCCACGGCTCGCACGTCGTCCGGGAAGAGATCAGCCATGACTCCCCATGCCAGCGGCCCAAGACTCGCACCAAACGTAGTCACATAGAGCGCAACGAACACAATGGTCAGTGGAGACAAACTTGCCACCAGGGACACGGTAATACCCACCGCACTGAGCAGCATACCCACGAATCCGTACAAGATGAGCATACGGTTCCCCACACGAGCCGCTAGCATTCCACAGACCAAAGTCGGCAAAACATTCACGAAATTGACCAACAAGACACCAATACGGCTGTCCGAGAGTCCGGCTTGCTTGAAAATGCCCGACGAGTAAAAGAAGACAGCGTTCACACCTGTGAGCTGCTGGGCGCCTGCCACACCGATGGCCGTCAGCATCTGTGGAAGCAGCAGCGACGAGAACAGTCTCGAGAGGGAGCTCTTCTGGCCCGCGTCGGGGGCTGGCGCTATCATGGACATACCGAGGTCCTGCAATCGAACGCTTCCTTCACGTTTGGACTCGGGGTCTTCTTGCTGCTGGTTGATCCATTTCTTGGCAGTGTACACGTTGTCCTCGCCAAACAGACGCGCTAGCTCTTTTTCCGCTTCCTTGGGTTTGTTCACCATCAACAGCCACGCGGGGCTTTCAACCAGCACGAACGGTGCAAGCACTAAGAACAGGAACGCCAGCACGATAGGAAACGCCGCGATGTACCTCCACCCGATACTTGTGCTGGCAAAGAAGAAGGTGATGGCAACGAACAGATGCCCAAGCGTGATGGAGATCTGGAAACACACTCCCGGTTTGCTGCGGAGGTGCGGCGGACAGATCTCTCCGATGAATCCAGGGATGACGGCCGTCGAACCACCCGCCGCGATGCCTGCGAAGACGCGTCCGACTGTGAAAATCGTGATGGTGCTGGCCGTGGCCTGTACTGCTCCACCTGCAAGCATGAAGAGGCAGTTGGCCATCATCGTAGGCTTACGTCCGAGCTTGTTGGACACTCGTCCGGTTAAGAGAGAACCGATCATGCCTCCGACGATCCAGGAACTGACAGCGATGGTCCACTCTGTCTTGGTGTGGCCTGGGAACATGAGGCAGGTACCCGGTGCGATGGGTCTTGTGTTGCAGTCCTCCTCGTTATTAAAAATCGAGTTGTTCATTTGCGAGGTGGACCATCCGAACTGTAGCGCTTGCAGTACCGCCACAAGGATATTGGCGTATAATTTCCACGTTGGCTTTACGAACGCTGCCTCCTCTTCGACTGCTGGAGGGGGCATCATAACCATGGGCGTCGGGGCTACCCAGACGTACCCACCGGTACTGTTGATCATCGACGCGGAGAAATCCATGGTTTCCGCGAATGTGTTAGATAGCTATACCACGTCCTCGCAAACTTGACTTGTGCCTCTGACGAAGTACCAAAGTGGGGTTCTACAATCTTGCTAACATGTAAAGTCCATGCCTTTGACTCCTTTGACGGACAGTCCCCTTATTTCCTGTGACATATACATGTACAATCGCGCGCTCATAGATGGCGATGCTTGCTTTGCCGGGATGGGAGTACAATCGAATAGCCCTCGGTTGTATTGCACTGCCGGTTAATACATGTATGGATAAACTGGCGTGTGGTCCGTGTGTTACATGTATAAATCACCATTGATGCCACAGATTTACGAACAACTGTTTGTTCGATCCAAAGAGCGGTCAGCAGAACAGACACAATCCAAATCACTCGCGAATACACTTCCGTAAAAGTCTACGAAGTATTATAGACTCTATCGTAATTTACGCGTTTGCCCTGTGGGCACGAGGAACCGGGCCAGTTACATTATCCATACTGGTAGTGGAATCGAGCGCAATATCTGCATATGCAGTCAAGGAGGCCCATGGATGAAGCATATTTTTAGGACTCAATAGTGCGCGTACAGGCGAGCAGCAAGCGCATGCTACAACGCGTGAACGGAGTTCCAGATCACTTGGTAACAAGCTTTTAAACTGTTTACTATGTCCAGGATGTGAAATACATGTACCGGTAGCTTTGATTTGCACAAAGGCGATCGACGACGCGAAGACTTTTCTATTATAGGACTCCCAAAATGGGAAATTGGGAAAACAAACTGTTGAACGGTACATGTAGCGTACCTGATGTCGGGGAAGACAAGTCGTTGAATAATGTAGGCAACAGAATTATTAATCATTAACTACTATTCATAGTATGACACACCGGCTAAACAGTTTAAACATGAACGATTTCGACTGGCATTCCTTGATTTCTACCCGCGTCGGTCCAATTTTCTTTTGGGCTGTTTCAGTAAAGCAGATTAGGTACATGTACGTTACAGAGAAGGTGCATCGAATGCGCTGTTTGAAACGCGAAACAGGCTCTGTAATTCGTACAGTGCCAATCTGTAGATTTAGAATCCCGACAGATGAATGCAGCGCAAACAGCGGATAGGATACTGTTCCTGTACCATCCTTCGATAGTTTGTCATATCGTTTCGCTGTACATTGAACACTGTGCATGCACCTGATAAACGGCGTATACTGTACTATCCAGCGTGGCGCGTGCCTTGGTTGAGGCACGAGGAAACCATCGTTTGGCACCCAGATCTGGAAGTTCGTGCAACAACGTCACGAAATAAGACCTTATCCACTACAGTATGTAGCAGATAATGTTTACGATACGTTTCAGTCCACTTCAGCCTGAAATTCAGGACAGTTTCCTGGCACCCTATACATTGGCCAACCCCAGTTTGTTCTCCGATACCCGTCGTGCGTTAAACTCATCCTGGATCTCCTGCATTGTCTTCCCGGACGTGTCTGGTACGAACCAATACACAAACACGTACGACAGAGCAACCGTACACATGAATGGCGTGAAGCTAAAGTCTCCCAAGGCCGCAGCAACGTATGGGTAGCTCAGACCCACAGTGAGATTCGACAACCAGCTACACCCCACGCAAACGGAGTTCCCCATAGGTCGAGCTTCGTCCGGGAAGAGGTCTGCCATGACAACCCACGCCAGAGAGCCAAGACTTGAGCCGAACGTAGTGACGTAAGTTGCCGTGAATACGATCGCGAGAGCAGGGAGACTGGCAACAAGCGACGCTGTGATACCCACCGCACTCAAGAACATCCCGGCTAAACCGTATAACATCAGCTTCCGGTTTCCTAGTCGCGCTGCCAGTATCCCACAAAACAGGGTTGGAAGCACGTTGACAAAGTTGACGGCAACTATTCCAATGCGGTCGTCCGATATACCAGCTTGTTCGAACAGTGTGGACGAGTAGAAGAAGACGGCGTTGATACCCGTGAGTTGTTGGGCCCCAGCAATCCCAATAGCTGTCATGAGCTGTCGGATAAGCATCGACGAAAACAGTCTAGCAAACGTGAACGGGCTATCTGAATCCGGAGACATTGACACGGTTGATTCCCTCGGTGGTGCATAAATGGAAGTAACTCGCTGCGGGTGGTCCTGCTGAAGCCACGTCTTGGCAAGGTACACGTTCTCTTCACCGAATAGTCGTGCTAATTCTCGTTCCGCGAGTTGTTGCTTTCCCACCACTAGCAACCACGCGGGACTTTCGACGATGATGAAAGGTGCCAGTACCAAGTACAACGTCGCCAACACAACAGGAAATCCCGCAATGTAACGCCAGCCACTTTTTGTGTCGGCAGAGAAAAAAACAATTGCCACAAATAAATTACCGGTCGTGATGGCCATCTGAAAGCCTACACCGAGATTGTTGCGGAGGTTCGGGGGTGAAATTTCACTGATAAATCCGGGGATAACCGCAGTGGCGCCACCTGACGCGACACCAGAGATCACTCGTCCTCCGATGAACATCCACATACTTGAAGCGCTGGCCTGTACGACTGCACCGGTGGTCATGAAGAGGCAATTGGCCATCATGATGCGCTTGCGACCGAACTTGTTGGAGACGCGCCCAATCACAAGAGCACCGAGCATTCCGCCTAAAATCCAGGCACTGACGGCGATAGTCCATTGCGCTTTAGTGTGTCCAGGGAACATGAGGCATGTGTCGGGGGCGACGGGTCTGGCGTTGCATTCGTCTTCATCGTTGAAAGTATTCAGATTCAGTTGCGAGGTTGACCATCCGTATTGCAGAGGCTGCAGTAGCGACACCAAAACGTTGGCGTAGAGCACCCAGCGCGGTTGAATTGGCGGCGCAGCAGATATCCTGGATTCTGATTTGGGCGTAGGTGCGACCCGAATGAAGTCACTGGCAGAGTTTGACAACGGCGACAGTATTTCCATTATCCTTCCACGCAAATTGCCCCCACTATTTAATTCACGTGCAATTGCCAATTACACGTGAACCAACCCCAGCCGTATATCAATCGGAGACGAGACCCGAGGGTCGGCTGGCGGAGCATTGGCCAACTCCAAATCGTGACGGGAAGGCCAACGCAGTTGCCCGGATGCAAGCCTTGGGATTGGTCTGTGAGACTACGATGTTATTCACAAAGTCAACGCTCAAAATCAAAAAGTGCGCACTCAAAATCAAAAACCTGTCATAAGTAATACCTTTATAAAGCATATCGACTGTCAGATCTATGTACTGCACTACATGCCGAACTTCCATGTCCTCGAAGCGCAGTGCACGCTGATGGTGGTGCAGCGAGTGGCAAAACGCGCGGTTACACAGGCCCGGCGTCATCACCTCCGCGAAGAGGGGATCCGCAGCGAGCTCAAGATACCGAGCGCGATGCTCTGTAATCGTAGTATTCTCTGGCACACGCAGGATTGCCGGTCGCTGTCGCGCGAGAAAGCGCTTCACAGCACTTTTATAGGCAGAAAACACGTTCTCTATAGGATTCAGCATAGGGGAGTACGGCCCCAGCTTTAGCATATCAGCGTCCTGGAACTCCTCCTCGAAAACGTCATTGGCGCTGGTGTGGCACGGCGCGTTGTCGAGCACCACCACGACCTCGTCCAGCGAGGTGGTAGTCCGGATGTGACGCAAGAAGCGCCGGATAAACATATCCTATTAAAATGTATAAGCAGTCAAAATCAATTTTCACAGGATGTTTTGATTTTGAGTGCGCACTTTTTGATTTTGAATGTTGACTTTGTGAATAACATCGTGCAAAGGTGTAAAACGAAATGCTTCATAACTGCAGTTTCAATGTCCACTTCCACCCAAGAAAATGACAATTTCCCAACCCTGTAAAGCTGAATCATGTCAAGCTGACATTGTCAGCATCTGATTCGCTAAAAATCGGATTTGTCTATGTTGATGTCTTCACAATCAGAAAATCAGACAGCACAATAAATGCACGGCCAAACGACTGTCGCGGCGCAGACTGGCGGCGAGCAGAGCGGCACGTGCGCGTACCAGGACGCGAGTGCGCAGCGTGTTGCAGGCCGCACCAAGGCGGTGGTGGTGGGCGCGGGCTTCTTGGGAAGATGCATCGCTATTGACCTGTCCCTGCTGGGCGTTCAGGTGGTCGTGTGCGATACGAACCCGCAGACTGGCGACGCGGTTCGTAAAGTTACTGGGAATTGGTTACAAAATGGTAGTTTGTAACAACTATGATGACGTGTTATGTTAGTTATCTTCGTACGCGTACGAGCTGCTGCATCCGCTGCTGTATCTCGGCTACGTGACCAAGAGCATGGTGACCCAGGCGTGCGGCAACATCACCGTAGTCACGGATGTGGCACAGTGTGCCGACGCTGCTATTATCATTGAAGCGGTGCGAGTTGCAGGCCTCCTTTGGCAGTTATGGCGGTTTCAGTTCTAATGAAATATTTCCTGCCAGATTCCGGAAAACTTGGAGGCCAAGGTGAAACTTTTCAAGACGCTGGAGCAGCACTGCTCGGCGTCAACGATCCTAACCACCAACACCATCGAGCTCCCGATCGACTCCATTCAGTACGTTCCTCCTGGAGAAAGACAAGTATTGCCAATACTTACTTTTGCGTTCTGTTAGAATGCACCTGCAGCACCCAGACCGCTTCTTGGGCATGCGGTTCTTCTACCCGTGCGTACTCGTGTCCCCTGTGGAGATCACAGTGGGGACTTCTACGTCGCAGTGCACAGTCGACCGCGTCGTCGCCTTCTTGCAGCGTCTGGAGAAGCAGCCGCATCGTGGTCCGACCAAGCGAGTGCTCACCAGCAAAGAGGCCAGCGCCTTCCAGTTCGACACGGCAGTGCGCGGCCACTTCTACCACGGCCTGCTCGAGCCCAAGCGCGTGTCTTCCGTGGCCGACATCATCACTCCTCAACCGGGTCCACCGCTAGCTTCAACGCAGACAGAACGTCACTATAACCGTTAAAAACATGTATTTTAATGTCCATATCAATACCCGTTTTAATGACCTGTCACAAAGCTGAAAATGCCTCCATACCGCGAGGTGCTGGACGCGCGTGAGGGCCGCTGCGCGGTGGCCTCAGTCGCGCTACACGCAGGATCCTGCGTGCTCCGCACATCCTCCGTATGCGCCGTGTCTTTCGCTTCCTGTGGGTGGTGTTTCGCGTCCCAAGTTGCTCTCCAGCGCTGTACAGGATGCCGTAAAGCTCGCTACTGCTCTCGCAAGTGTCAACAGCACGACTGGTCGCAACATCGGCGCGAATGCCGGGCCTGGAACTCCATTCCTGCGGCCAATACTTCACCCACATTATTGCTAGTGTCTCGTCTAGCTTTCAAGCTTTTTCTGGGCTCTGAAGGCGACCAGGAAGAGAAAAACCGCGTATTGAAGCTACGCCACCACTTAGAAGACCACACGGAGCTTAAGCGGCAACAGTTCAATGCCATGACGCAGCTAGTGTTCCTGCTTTTGTCTAGATATAAAGGAGACAAACAGGAGCAGATTCCAAGCTTTGAGAAGCTCCAGAACGACCTGGAAGCGAAGATACTGAAGCTTTTCGGACGAGTCAACTGCAACGCCTTCTCGATCGCAAACGATGTGACCAACGAGGCAGTTGGCATCGGGTTGTTCCCCGAAGGAGCACTATTTAATCACGACTGCGACCCGAACTGTGTTGTGAGTTTCAAGGGCCGAGAAATGAAGGTACACGTGGTCAAGGACGTCGAAGTGGGGCAAGAACTTACAGTCTCGTACATCGAGTTACTGCAGTCGACCGAGAAGAGACGAATGGAGCTGAAGGACTCGTACTTCTTCGATTGTCAATGTACACGCTGTCTAGCTGCTATGAAGGAGGAGACGACAAATGACTGGTATCTGGACGGACTGGAGTGCAGCAACAAGGAATGCCTAGATGGTGTTGTGGTCTTGGACGATGTCGACCATGCAGTCTGTAAAATATGCGGTACTGCTCGAGATAGCGAGGAGATTGCTACGTATGAACGGGAGCTGAAGACGATTGAAACACTAAACGTTAACTCTGAACAGGACAAGTGGAAGATGTATCAACAAATGTGGGAAATTGCGATGGATAAACTGAATCTGCATCCACGGAACGCACGGGTGGCTGTGATGGCCCGCGATATCGGCAATTTCCTGTTGAATGCAACGTCCGTGGAGTTGCAGCATCAAGCTCTTCGGTTTTGCTTGGGGGAGCTACACGCTGTGGAGTGGCTACTACCGACGACAAAACTTCCGTCTCGAGGTCTGCTGCATTTCCAGATTGGTACACTCTTGTTTGAAGAAGTAACCACTTCGATGTTGTCTGTGGATCGAGCTCAACAGCTTCAAAATGCTGTGAAACATCTTCAAGAAGCTCTCTCAGTGTACGTGTGTTAAGTATGTGGTTTGTAACGGTTATGTGTATTGATAACTTGTTTTTAGGCTGGACTGCGCATATGGAAGTAAGAGTGATGTCGTGCTGTCTGCACAGTTAATGCTGGACGAGGCTCAGCGTACTATCAAACAGCTTCCTTAACTTGTTACAAGTTAAAGTACGGGTCGATCTTCGCTTTGTACGCAGCCCGCACGTACGCCGAAGGAAGCAGCTTAGTCAAGATGGCTTGGCCAAGTAACTGGAGTCGTGGGTTGTTCGGGAATTCGAACATAACCTGATGCACTGTGCGCACAAGCATGAGATCGCTGTTTAGAGTTACAGTATCAACGACTGCGCCGTATCCCTTGCGGTTATCATCCTGGTTACGGTGTTGCTCTTCTGCATCGTTCATAGCTCGAAGTTTCTCGTTCGTCGCATACAACGCACGCTGGATAAGCGCCTCGTCTAAAGGATTACGCTCGACTAACTGGACGATCTTAACGAACGTCCACTCTGGTGTCGGGTTATAGTGCTGTTTCCGGAGTTTAGCCTTGGCCATGGCAAGGAAATAGGCTTCTTCGTCCTCGAAATTCTCAAATTTATCGTGACAGCGTTTAGAAACATCGTGATTTGAGATTTCTGGGGTGCAGCGCCGCAGCGAGAGTGCGTACAGTGGTGTCACAGGTTGAGATCGAGTCTTCTTTTCAGCCGACAATCTGCTTGGTGTTACGTCCAGCAGAGTTAACAACACTCGATAATCTGGAACTCTGGTGTTAGCAGCCATTAGCAGTGCACGTAAGCCACGGCGTTCTTCGGTATCAGCGAGAATCATCTCTTGGCAGTACTGTAACAAGACTCTCGTCTTGTAAGCGCACACATCGTGCGTTATCGCCATGTGCAGTGGTAAATATCGGTTATCGTTATATGTTCGACAGCCTTCGTTGTACACTTCACATAACTTGTGCAGGATCTTCACACTGAGTCCAGTTGCTGCTGCTGCTACGTGTATCGAGAGATCTCCAGTTGGAAGAGAACTCGTCTTACAAGATGTCGGCATGAGGCTGATAAGCAGAGAGAGCAGACTGGTTGCTCCTGGCTGGTGGACAAGAGCATAGTGCAGTAGAGTTGTTCGAGTCCCTGCTATTGTGGTGGCTGCAAGTAAAGACGTTTCCTGCTCATCGGACGTTGCCTTCAGCATTTCAACCGTGAGAGTGAGAATTTTCACTAATATTTCTTCTGGGAATCCGTATTTTATCGCGAGGTGTACAGGTAATAACCCGTTGCTTCGCTTTGGTGTCAATAGTGCGGCGGGGTATTGCCTGAGCAAGAGATCTACAAGCCACAACCAGCCTACATTACTGGTAGAATTGCGATCACTCGTCGAAGTTTCTGTTGTTAGCTGCTCTTGATGTTTGAACCCATCCATGGTGAGATGCAAGGGCAGATCACCATGTTTAGTTGCTTTGCTGCACAATTCATCAGCGTCAAAGTGCTTAAAGAACAGCAACACTGCCGTTTTCGAACGCGGCGAAGCAAAATCACCTCCCGATTGTCGCTGTTGAGTGATACACGAGTGAAAAGCAGACTCACCACGTTCGTTAAACAACATTGGTATGATGGTCTTGGTTAGTTCAGCACAAGCTGGAAAAGCCCACTGCAATACTCCAACTGATGCGCGATGGAGAATGGCTACATGTAGTGGGGTATCTCCACAGACCGTTTGACGCGCCCAGACCGAATTTTTTGCCAATTTTCGGCTTTTCGGTGGATTCCGAGCTAGGATAGTTAGTAACTCTATACTCGAGTATTGCTCGCGAAATCCAATGTGTAGAGGTGTCATGCCAAAGGAATCACACTCAGCAAGAGCCTCAGGGTATCCGTCTACGATTGCGCGTACAACTGCGACACTGAAGTGCGAGCGGACTGCATAGTGAAGCGGTAAGTTGGCGGCTGCGTCGCCTCCACGCTGCATAAGCTGTCGACGACGATGTCGGGCAATTAATTCCACTAGAGCCAAGTCAGGCTTCGGTGAGCGTAGATGTGTCCAAATGTTGCCAAGCAGACGCTGCTGCACTAACGAACTGATGTCGTACATGTAGAACGCACTGGGTGCCAACATCGGACGGTAAACCGCTTTAGAGAGCGACGGAAAGCAGACTTGATCGTAGAAATTCTTCTTCGCACGACGCTCTGCTAAACGCTTGTCGAATTGGTACTTTTCAGCCTTAGTAGAGCAATCTTCACGTTCCAATGGAGCCATTGAAGAAGGACTGATGGGATAAAGTGGTCGCGTGAGAAGAATATTACCTGTAAAAGTATCTGTGAAGTACAATAGGCGAGTTTGTGGATCGATTTGCTTCTGGAACCGATCGCACACAAGATTAAACACAAATTTCCGTGCCAAGTGACCTCTTACCAATGCTTGGATCCGCTGTGCAGCATCAGGTTTTAAAGGTGGATCTATGCGTATCCCAATGTCAACTATGATCGCCGCGACGCAGTCCACAACCTCGGGTTCAATCCACGTAACGTCCAAGCATTTGGCACCATAAACGCGCTTTCTTGTGGGGATAAATTGATGCAGTTCTCGCCACTTTTTCAGCGTCTCCGCTTCGTCATGTTCAGCTTGATGCTCGATACGTTTCTCCATAAAATCGTCTCTCCAGTCACTCAAAAACCCACGTAAATCACCGAGCGTAACTTTCAACGCTCTGTCCTTGACCATTTCTAGACTCACAGCCAGCGAGGCTACAGCGTCACTGGTACTTAAGTGCGGTGCAGTTGTTTCTACGGTAGCTGGCTTGGAGACGGCATCACGACGTGTTTGATGCAACGTGGCAGCACTTGAAGCTGGACGTCGGTGCTCGAAAGCTTTCCAGAAAGCGAGGAACTCTTCAAGGTTAATACGGCCATCTCCACTAGAGTCCATGACTTGCATCATGCGACTTACTTGTGCTGTATCCATGTCATGTCCAAGCGCTTTAATGAGTTGGAGCAGCTCGTTCTCGTCCAAAGCTCCGGAGCCGTCCGAGTCAAAAGTTTTAAACAGTACATAAATCTTCTTGTCACGTTGCTGCTCCGCTTCGTGCTCTGTTATAGCTGCAGCTTGCTCGTTCATGACATTTAAAGTACGCATTTGTTTACGACGACGACGTTGTTTGTCTCGAGCAGCAGCTTGTGCTTCGTGTTGAGCACGGAGCTCAGCTTGGGCTCGTTGCTTGGCTCGTTGCAGCTCCAGTTTCTCTCGCTCCGCAGCTTCGAAGGTATCGTACCAGTTAAGAAAGCGTTTAAGAGAGACTAATTGGTCCATTGGGTCTGTTACAAGCTCGTTCAGAGCACGACGGTATACCAGACCGCGCAGCGGGAACTCGCCCAACAAAGCGACAAGTCGTGGCAGTAGATTCGACTCGAAGCATTCTTCGTCACCATCTTTTGCAGGAACAAATACTAACCCGTCGGTATTCTCGAGAAATTCAAGGCAGATCCCATGACGACGCTGTTCTCGAGTGATAATTTCGACTTCATTTGTCTCTTTGACTTCAAGTTGAAGCTTAGTTTTCCACCAGAATTGGAACTCTTCCAGCGTCACAGATCCATCGCCACTAGCGTCGAGAACGCTACACACCTGTCGTATCTGAGTGTCACTCAAGGATACACTACCGCGACCTATCAGTGCTCGATAGAATTGTTGGAATTCATCGAGTGTCATCTCCCCACTCTCGTCCACATCGTATTGGCTAAATACACGCGCAATTTGCTCGTTTGCCGATAGATTTTGTTGTCCTCCAAGTCTGGTAAGCATGGTAGCCATCTGAGTCTGCAGCTGAGGTGGATCCCATTGCGTTGTGCCTTTCACTTCGTGGTAGTAATAAGTCTGTCCTTCCGAGTCCACAACCTCCTCCCAGCCGCCCATATCCACTTTTTTCGTGCAGAAAACTAGCCACGCACGAACAATTTCTTCATCTATTGACAAAGATTCCTCATCTTCTGTTACAGGTACTCCGAATCGGCTCTGAAGGTGGGTTACTACTGCTTGAACGTGTTGTATTCGACTCATTTGGTGCTCAAACTGTGTAAATACCCGCCAACACGTCTCTAAATTCCATAATCGCTTTTTAACTTGAGTTGCTTCTGCTTGTTGCCATTGCACATCGAGGAAAAGATCGATCTTTTGCGTCCAATCCATCTTGGTACTAGGAAATAAGTGGTTAAGTCGATCAGCTACACGCTGCTCCATTGCTGGATGACTCCATCGCTCCTGTAACGTCGTTGTATGGCGATAGAGAGCTGGAGTTGTACGTCGGTTAAGTAGATCGACCCGTTCCCAAGAAGAATATTTTACTTCGCCCAGTCTTGTACGTCGCTGGAAGGGAGCATTAACCACCCAGTAATACTTCAGAGCTTCCCACAACACAACAGGTTGATCAGAAACAGGAGAACTGTACGGATCTACTTGTTGCATTAGATCTAGAAGCCCTTCCCGGCCATTAATGGACTGACCCACGTGTACACACAGATCCTCGAACTCTGTGGGGTCTAAATAACCAGATTTATCGTCGTCATACTTAACGAACAACTCACGAAGTTGCTGTAACATTTCGCGAGTATCATCGTTGTTCTCATTGAAAAAATCTGGAATTCCATCTCGAGATATTTGTAGTTCTTGGTGATTTTTTTCTTGAGTCTCCAAGTGATTCCACAAGCAGCTTATCAGACTGGGAAGTTCCCAAATACTCTCACCCGTGATGGTATTATAGTAAAACACTGTAGATTTATTCCCAAGCACTAAATCAGCCTCAGAAACTTCCTGAACCACCTCCTCCCACGCTGGAGTTGCCACGGGAATGAGACGTGGTGCCTTCGCTCGCTCCTCCGCGTGGATTTCGTCCAGTAACCACGTCACAAAGTCATGTCGTAAGATAATCATGGAGTTCGTCGTGTCCAGCTCCTGCATCAGGCGAAATTGCTCGTGTTCATCGCGCAGCGGTCGTCCAACTTGACGACAAAGCTCAGGCAGTTCCCCAATCTCCACACTTTCACCTTGAAAATCGGGGGCCAGTTCCAGGAAGATACGATAAACGTCGGCGTCTACTCGCCAATATTCATTGGAGTCGTATCCAGCATCCTGTTGTGTGTAGCTGCTCTCGTAAGCAGCAGCGTCAGGGTACGAAGACCAGTTGTCACCTTCCCAGCCTGGGTCTGCCATGCCAAACTCTTGCAGAATTCCCGCAGTTGGTCAAGCGTCGCGATAATTTTGCAGAATATCTGTGCAATATATTTTCAGTTTCGAGAAATTTTACACAAGGATACCCTAGCTAAAAGAACAAAAAGGAGTAAGTTATATACTTCGAAGTACAACTGTGGCTGTCCGCATCTCCTAAGCTGTGTACAAAATGCCTGCGTTCTTGAAGTCCGTCTTGCTCAACGTCTGCTTGACAAAGGGCAGCACCTTGACAATGGCACTAAAATCTGGTCGCCGCGTCGGGTCCTGATTCCAGCAGTGTTCAATCAACTCGGCGATCTTGGGCGGCGTATTACGCGGCAGCGCTGGCCGCATTTGATGCTCGGCCACCGCCATCGCAGCTACAATATAATAAAAATAGTTATTTCTTCGTCATAAAGCCAAAAACTTTTAATCACCAGGCTCGTACTCTGCATTGGTGTCTGCCCCTTGAATGGAATATCCTTGGCCAACAGCTCCCACATGACCACAGCGAAGCTGTACACGTCGGCCTTGCTGGAATAAGGCTCGTGTCGGATAACCTCGGGGGCCATCCACCCGTACGTGCCCGTCTCGGCCGTTCGGTCGGCCGAGCGGCCAACTTCCATGACACAACTGAGGCCAAAGTCCGAGATCTTGGCCGTGCCCTGGGCGTCCAGAAGCACATTACTGCTCTTAAGGTCTCGGTGCATGACCGAGTGTTCGTGCAGATAGCTCATGCCTTGGGCCATGTCATTGGCCAGCCGGAAAAAGTCCAGAGGGACCTTAGACTTGGCCCGGACCAGAGCCGCCAGTGTGCCGCCCTCCATGAACTCGAACACGAGACAGTAACGCGGCGGTGCGCTGGCCGAGCCCAGGAACTGCACGATGTTCGGATGCCGAAGCGCGCTGGCCACTTCTTCCTCGCGACGGAATTCTTTGAGGAGTTCGTTGGCCAGACTCTTTTTGCTGGTGGTCGACAGGTCCACGACCTTGGCCGCGACGTGTCGCCCGTTCCAGTGTGCACTGAAGGTGCTGCCCGAACGACCGGCGCCGACGGCCTTGCCCAACTTCACCTCGGAGAAGTCCAATGTGCCCGAAGACGACGAGGACGACGACGACCTGCTCTTCTTGCGGCCGAACAGCGGCATTTTGAATTTGCGGTAAAGTCACGACTAAAAAAATGCGGGGTGGCAAACGGTAGAGAGATGATATACCTTGATATCCAATGCCATTATTTGAGAAGTTTTGGTAAAAACCGAGGTATGAAGAGTAAATACCCTGTGAAATTGCATTCGGGATGCCGTCCAATGAGAACAAAGTGGCTCGCATTGAACTTGCGGCTGGCCATTTGGATTGCACGCTGCCCGCAGCTGCAGACTCAATTGGGGCCACATTGACTTGCGAAACCTTCTCGACCTCGACTGTCAGCGGGTGTATCCTTGCTTGCAATACCGTTCATGGCCACCAAGTTGTTGTTGGCCATTCGGATATGTCATCGAGTAGATCGGGAAGTATCCGTTGATCCGGTGAGTCATCTATTTTTGCTGGCAGTCTTTCAAAGACTGGAGGTGTACCGCAAACGCACCAAGCGCAGCAAGCATTGGCAAGTTAAAAACACTCATCGGAGAGACACAGAAAGCCTCCTCACCCTTCATCGCCGTCCATCTAGCAAGCAGCTTGCAATGAAACGCCTAGCGACTTCATTTCCATTTCGGATTGCGCGGACGCAAGTCGAAGTGGAGCAAGAGCGAGCCAAAACGCCTTCAACGCGACTGGTTGGAGTTACGAAGGCCGCGCTTCGGCAGGCAGCGACCCTGCAAACATGATGACCAAGCTCGCTTCAGGATCATGTCCCAGCGCGGACTTGGCTACACGTCGACACCCATTAGGTGTCCTTCGTCCCTCTGCGATGCCCAATCTCCACGTGTATCGAGAACTCCGTGCGCCAATGCTTTACGAAGCGTGTACTCCATAGCAATGGGATTTTAACGCCAAGCTCTTCTTCATGGTCTGCCGGCTGACGTCACTCAACAGCTCCATGCCATCTCTCGATCTCCTCCCCTGCGTCACTGTGATTACATATCGGGCGCCGCAACCATGGGCGGTGCGCTGTACGAGGCTCTGATAGGCTCGGGCCGATTTGCACTGCCGAGCCATGCCGGTGCTGTTGCTCTAAGGCTCAGTCACTTGTACTTATTGTGTTGCCAGTCGATGGCGAGCCATGATAATCTACACGATGGGTGCCACCTGGCCGGTCCTGGTCGGAAATGGGCGACACTTCAATGATACACATAAAGTATCCGCTTTTAGCAGATTCCGCAGAAGGATCTCTCTCCGCCTAAGCAGCCATCACTCTCATTCCTCAATTCGCGCTCTAGCACTCAAGTCCCCATTCTCCACGATGACCATCAAGCTCTACGCCAACCTCATCAGTCAGCCCAGCCGCGCTGCCGAGTGGGTTATGCGTCTTAAGAAACTGAACCACGAGTTCGTGGTCGCGGACTTTGGCGCGCCCATTTTCAAGTCGCCTGAGTTCCTCGCCCTCAACCCGAACGGCCTCATCCCGGTGTTGCAAGACGGCGACTTCTCGCTCTTCGAGGGCAGCGCTATCATGCAGTACCTGGCCGAGAAGAACGGCTGGACGGACCTGTACCCGGCCGACGCGCAGGCCCACGCCAAGGTGAACCAGTATCTGCACTGGCATCACACGAACGCACGCCTCATCACGCCCAAGGTGCTCGTGCCGCTCATGCACACCAAGCAGAACGCGGCAACCCCGGATGAGGCCATTCTCATCAAGGAGACGCCGGCGTTGCTAGCCAAGCTGTCCGATCTCATGGAGAAGTTCCTGGTCAAGGACTTTGTGGCCGAGACGGACCAGCCCACGATCGCAGATATTGCCGCCTACTGCGAGTTCGTGCAGGTGGAGTTCATGGGCATCTACGACTTCTCCAAGCACCCCAAGCTCGCGGCCTGGCTCAAGCGCATGAAGTCGGTGCCCCACCACGACGAGATGCAAGCGCCTCTGGACGAGTTCCTTACCAGCTTGGGGCTCAAGACCAAGGCTGCCGCCAATTCGTAAGACCAAAAAGATACTCTTCTCGTATTCCTCTGAAAGATAATACATCCAATCATTTGATGTTTGTGACATTTGCGTTGTCGCAGTTAGCAGTGGAACAAAGTTATGAAAATTAATATGTGTGGCTTTTCATGTGACAAATCCCAGTTGCAGCTTTTTAACGGTGGTGGCAAAAGTGAAGATGACGTTGAAGCTGTACGCGAACCTTGTGAGCCAGCCCAGTCGTGCGGTGGAGTGGGTCATGCGCCTGAAGAATCTGGAGCACGAGCTTGTGCTGACTGAGTTCGGCAGTCGTACGTTCACATCTGCCGAGTTCTTGGCGTTGAACCCCAATGGATTCATCCCCGTGCTGCAAGATGGAGACTTCGCACTGTTCGAAAGCAGTGCCATAATGGTCTACTTGGCTGAGAAATTTGGCTGGACGGATTTATATCCCAAGGACATCCAGGCTCATGCCAAAGTGAACGAGTATCTGCACTGGCACCACACGAACGCGCGTCTGATCACCATGAAGGTGCTGGTGCCGTTGAAGCGTATCAAGCAGAATAAACAGCTTCAGGACGACGTCGTGCTGGTGAAAGAAGCGCCGACGCTCATTGCGAAGCTGCTCAAGCTGGTGGAGAAGTTCCTGGTTAAGGATTTTATCGCCGGGACGGATACTCCTACCCTCGCGGATTTTGTCGCCTACTGCGAGTTTGTGCAGATTGAACTCATGGGGATCTTCGAATTGACGGATTATCCGACATTCTCGGCCTGGATGCAACGTATGCAGAAGATGCCGAAGCACGATGAGATGCACGCCACGCTGAACGAGTTTTTGACTGGCCTCGGTCTCAAGACCAAGGCGAAGGCCCAGGAAGAGGCTTAAGAGAATCCGTAAGGACAGAGCAGATTTCGGATTGGCGCTATTGATTATTAACAAGCTCGACGGATTCTATCCGACGAATGCTAGTTTACTAACGGCGTTGTACACGCCACGCTACCTTTCTACCCGCTACCGACGACGGATAGAACGGATAGACACTTACTTATATTTCCACCTCTGAGTGGAGTTTCTCGTAGAGTGCTTCCAGCTCGCGGGCGACCTCCTTCCTCTCGTTGGGGTCGCATTCGGGCTGAGCCTCTAACTCGTGTTGCTTGTTGGTCAGCTCTAAAATCCGCTGATACAGCTTCACGACGGTAGTCTTGGAAACATCTGCCCGGTTCTTGGCGGCCGACGCGCCGGCCTTGCCGAGGTTACTGTCACCCATGGCGCTGTGCTCCTGGCCACTCGAGTCTAAGCTCAAACACATACTCTCCTCGGTAGGACGCAGGTCTTCAGGACGCAACAACGAGCCGAAGTTCATGGACAGCCCGTTGATAGAATCATCACGGCCGGAATAGTCCAGACGGTCCTCGTCGTCGGCGACGCTGACTGTCTGTCCCGAGTTCGTGGGGAACGTAGGCGGCTTGGATGTCGGGGACTCCCCGGTCGGAGCTCCGTGACCTTGCGAGTGTGCGCTGCTGTGTGGGCTGCGGAAGAACGGCGGCAGCTCGGGGCCACGGCGCTTTACCGAGCCTCCCGAGCTTCCTGTTCGTCGGCGACGGGGCTTCGACGGCATGATCTCTGCCGCATCTAGTTCTAGATCGAAGGGCGTCTGGTTTCTAAACATGGCCTCTTGCTGCTCCCATTGCGCCACCTGAAGCTGCTCCAGCCGCGTCAGCGGACGGTCAGACGGTAAGGGCGGAGCAGGAGCTCGGCGCTCCGGCTCGGGCTCGGCCTCGCTGTCTTCAGATTTCTTACGCCTTGTCCGCTCTTCCTGAACGGCGCGTCGAGCGGCGGACCGCTCGTTCTTAGTCACGGGCCCCGGTTTCCCCATCTGTTTCGTGTGCTGAGCTAACAAGCTGGACGTGAGGAAGGACGGCGCGCCAGAACTGGCGCCGCTCGACTGGCTGAACTCGCTGCTGCTCATGGACTCGAGCTCCTCGCGGTAGTTATCCGGCTCTTCAATATGCTGCTGCTGGCGCCGTCGCATCAACGCCTCCTGTTGTTGCTGCTGACGCTGCAGTAGACGTTGCTTGTTCTGATGTTGTTGCAGTGCTCGCTGCTGACGCTGCAGCGCTCGTCGCTGCTCTTCGTCACAGTACTGCGGAGGCGAAACGCCGTACGTCTGGTGGTCGTACATGTCCGGGTTTCTCGGGTCATACTTCTTGTCGTCGCGCCTTCTTCGGCTCGATGGAGGATAGTCCTCGTACTCGCCCGAGTCGTTCGTGATGCGGTCCGAGTCCAGACTCAAATTGACGTATTCGCCTGGCATCTCCACCGTACGCGGGTACTCCGGACCCGGGTCTTGGTAACTATCACTCTGGCTATAACTCTCTTCGTAGCTGTTGCTATACGGTCCTCGTCGGCCCGAGTGCTGGCCACGGCCACGGCCCTGGCTATCGTACTCATCGCTGTCACGGCTAGGCTGGCCGCGACGGCGTGAGGTAGGAGACGACCCCGTGTCGCTCCTGGTGTAGCGCTCATATTGGTAGCCTGGCGCACGTACGCTCATCAACGGCGGTTCCTCGTCGTGTGCACTGTTGTTCTCTGAGTACTGTTCGCTAGGCGGCAAGTCCTCGAATACTGATGGGTCCGTGTTCTGAGCACACTTGGAGCACACACGCACCTTCCTAACGCCCTGACCAGGGATCGAAACCTCCCACTCTGTACTACACGCGGACGCACACACGACTTCGCCGCACTTACGGCATCGTGTCTTACGTGTAATAAGCCCGAACTTGGCCGAGCACAGGTTGCAACGCGTACGCTGACTCTTTGGCACGAGCTCCAAGTCGCCGAGGAACCGCTGAGCGCCAAGTCGCCGACGCGTGATCATTTTCTGCAGATCTGCGATGCTGGTCAGTCTCTTCTTCTGGATGGTCATGAACAGCGGCGCCGGCACCTTCATGCTGCCTTTCATGTTGACCTGTGCGTTGAATATGACGTCCAGGAAGCCTGGTCGCTCGCTCTCGACGAACACGTAGCCTGTGTGGTAGAAACTGCCCCGTACGAGGCTGTAGTCGCTCAACTCCGGACAGCACGGCAGCTTGATGGAGTGGTAGGACCGCACCCAGCCGCGACGGCCACTGACGTCCAAGAAGGTGCTCTGGCACTCGACAGTGAGGAAGTCGCGATTCTTTAAAAGCTTCGACTGCATTTCCGAGGCGAACCACTTGACCGTCACCTGGTTGGCGTTAAGCATCTTGCTGGTGCCGCTGCGCTGGCCTCGTGCGTTGTATTTGGGGTCGTTCAGCAGCGACGGGTCCTCTATTACGTAGAGTAGCTGGGCATCCAGCACATCGGCGTTACACTCGACAAACTCGGCGACTTTGGCCTCCGTCGACAGGTCGAAGAAGTCGGCCACCTCGTCCAGTGTGGACTGGATGGTGGTCGCGCCGCAGCCGTACGAGATAGACTCGCCTACCACGCTCTCTGGGTACCGGGCCTCGCCCTTGTACATCTGCACGCCGCGGTGCATTCCTGCCTCCTCCCAGCGCACGGGCCCTTCATTGTTGCGCGTGGCGTCGACCAGCGCTTTGGCCGACTCCTTGGCTTTGCCTACGAGGTACTGTTCCTCTCGCTCCGTGAGCTCCGGGCGCTTGAAAAAGCGCGGCGGCAGCGGCAGCGTCTTGGTCATGAAGGTGCGATTAGAATATGCGGCGCGACGGCAGCCGCCGGGGGAATGCGGGCTTGGGGAGTGGAGTCGGAATGGACGACCTGTTCGCAGACTTCTACCCGCGGACGTGTGTCGTCGCGATGCTCGAGAGAAGAGCCTAAAACTGCAGCTGGCTAAGCTTCCTGGCTGCGACGTACAGTGCTGGATAATAATCAGCTCAAGAGTTGGCCAACGTCAGACTCGCAGTCTCACTGTCACGCGACCCTGGTCGCGGATGGACCTTATACCGAATGTGAGGTGGCGAAGCACAAGTGACGCGAGTCTACATGTACTGGCATGTCAATGACATTGTCATGGTAGACAGCATGTTGATCTACGATCGGACCCTCATCGCAGAAAAAAAACGTCAAGGGGATATGCAAACGGGGCTGCCGAACATGAGCACTATCCATGCTCGGAAACGTCGGCACATTTATCGGGGTTTTCATGGGCTTTGCTTACAAATTTTAAGTCAAACGCCGCGCGTATATTCGCGGCCGACAAGATTGAACTGTAGAGGATTGATCGATCTCCATGAACCCCTGCTTCCTAGGAGACTTCTTCATAGCCTGCCAGCCACCCAACGGGATGACCAAGAAGAAATCGACGACCCCACGAGAGACGCACCTACACGCAATTGACAGCGGAAATTTGGACATCTCCATCGGCAGAACGCCATGAGAGTTCTTCCCTCCACCTTGGAAGTGCGACGTCGGACTGCTATAGAAAGACACCCAGCTGGCGCTTCGGTGGCGCGCTGCGACTCTGCTGATGCCTTGTGGCGAAACGCGCTCAAATGCGTCAGCTTGACTTTCATCCGCGTCCGCGGAATCGCATGGGGCGAACTGGAGCGATCCCCGCCTCAATCTGTCGCTGAGCTGGATCAGTTGGCGACGCAGTCAAAAACAGGCCGATTTCTGCGGCAGCAGAAGGGCGTCTTGGTCGATCTGAAGATCTGGAAACAGGTCAAGTCTCCTGCACAAATCCTCCGCGGCATTTGAAATTCAGATTCTTAATTGGAGGCTTGAACACTGCCACTGGCAGCGCTTTGCCTCACCGTACAGACGCCGAGCCCAAGGCGAGCGAGGAGTCAATGACGCAGGCTGCGTCGGTGACTCCCCGCTGCCGTCCCTTTGAGGACGAGATATACACGCATGTATTAATTAATAGCTTTATGGTCTGCATGTAGCTTTACGGTCTCCTTCACGTCACGGCCGCAAACAAGGACCTACACAAGGCGGCGACCTGGGTAGATTACCTAACGTATTCACTGCGAGAGACTGCGCTGCTGTTTAGAAGCACGAAGTAAGCACAGGTTTGCTTGTTGCAGTTGCACTCCGCCTGGCGCTTGCAGGCTGCTTGGATTTCCACCAACTTCGAACTTCGATCAAAATGGCAAAAGTATCTGCGCTCGCGATGGATCCGTTTCGCAACGAGCCGCTTGGAGACGGCGGTGGTTTTCCACCCACCGGCTCATTTCAGTGATCTCGTCTTGTAGGACGAGGCTTTGCCAACCATGGCAACGAAGTCGTCGAAGAACGATGAGTGCGTCCGCGTGATGGTCCGCATCCGGCCCATGAGCGGCAAGGAGGTGCAAGACGGACGGCAGGAGGTCACGACGGCCAACTTTGATCGTGCCGAGGTGTCCATCCTCAACCCGGTGGCCTCGTCTTCCGAGCCTCCAAAGTCGTTCACGTTCGACGCTGCGTTCGGCGCGAAGTCCACGCAGCAGCAGGTGTACGACACGGCCGCCACGGAGATCGTCGAGGCCGTCATGGAAGGCTACAACGGCACCATCTTCGCGTACGGTCAGACCGGCGCCGGCAAGTCCCACACCATGGAGGGATACGGAGACCAGCCTGGTATCATCCCCAACTCGTTCAAGCACGTTTTCGACAAGGTAGCCATCTCGAAAAACAAGCGCATTCTAGTGCGTGCGTCGTATCTAGAAATCTACAACGAAGAGATCCGTGATCTCTTGTCAAAAGACCCTAAAAACGCTTTAGATCTCAAGGAAAACGCAGACTCTGGCGTGTACGTCAAAGGCTTAACCGCTCACGTCGTGAAAGACGCCGCGGAGATCGATCACGTGATGCAGACCGGCAAGAAGAACCGTAGTGTTGGTGCCACACTCATGAACCAGACGTCGTCTCGGTCGCACTCGATCTTCACGATTGTAGTAGAGTGTTTAAGTGAGGGCTCAGCCGATGGCAAGGACCACGTCTGTGTCGGCAAGCTCAACTTGGTGGATCTGGCAGGTAGTGAACGTCAGTCCAAGACGGGAGCGACGGGAGACCGTCTCCAAGAAGCCAACAAGATCAACTTGTCTCTCTCCGCTCTGGGGAACGTCATCTCGGCTCTAGTAGATGGCAAGTCCAAGCACATCCCGTACCGCGACTCTAAACTAACACGACTGCTTCAAGACTCTCTGGGTGGCAATACAAAGACTGTCATGATTGCCAACTGCGGTCCGGCCGACTACAACTACGAGGAAACGTTGACTACTTTGCGCTATGCAAGTCGAGCCAAGAACATCAAGAACAAACCAAAGATCAACGAAGATCCGAAAGATGCGATGATCCGTGAATTCCAAGAAGAGATCGAAGCTTTGAAAGCCAAATTGTTGGCTATTGAGAAACAAGCGAGCGAAGGTGTCAGCTTAGATGGAAGTGTCGGGACAGTTGGCTCTGTTAATGCCCCAGTGGAGATCGTGGAAGTTGAGAAGATCGTAGAGAAGATCGTTATTGAAAAGGGTATCAGCATTGAGGAAGCGCAGGCTATCGCTGAAAAGGCTCAACGTGAAAAAGAGGAAATGCTACAGAAAACTCGTGACGACTTGGCTTTAGCAGCAAAGGACAAGGCGCAGGCAGAACTCAACAAACGCGAACTGGAACTCAAATTGGAACGTGAACGGCAACAAGCTGAGGAACTGGCATTGCAACAAAAAGTTCTGCTAGATCGACTAGCAGCCACACAAGCCAAGGTGCTTATCGGCGGTGAAATGATGACGAAAGCTGCTCAGCAAGAAAATGAGCTTCGACGTACTAAACTCGAGCTGGAAGAACGTAAACGTCAAGAACTGCAACTTGCCCGTGAACTAGCCGAACAAGAAGAGAGCAATCTCATGCGTGAAGAGAAGTATCAATCATTACAGGAAGAAGCCGAAGCAAAAGCTCGCAAACTCAAGAAAGTTTACACTAAGGTGAAAGAGGTGTTGGGAGATATCAAGGCCATGGAGAAGGCTCATAGTCGTGAGCGTGAGGATCTGCTGGACACGATTCGACAGCTTACAGCACAGTTAAAGCTGAAGTCTCTGGTGCTCGACTACTTTATGCCAATGGAAGCTGTGGCCATGCTTGAAGCGCGTGCTCGCTGGGACGACGAAGAGGACGACTTCACTCTGGATCGACTCGAACTCGCTGGTAACACGCTGCGTCCTCGACAGCGTCCCCCCTCTGCTAGCAGCGTGCGTCGACCCGAGACGTCGTCGGATAAGAGTCGAGCAGGCAAGAAGTTCGTCTTGGCACAGAATGACGACGAAGACGACGAAATCGCTCGTGCAGAGGAGCTCGAACTCGCTCGCAATCCGTTCTTCATGTACGTGTCTGACAATGAAGGAGACGGCTACGCTCCTGCAGCATCTCGAAAGAAACAAGCACCATCCAGTGGAAGACCCAAGACGGCAAAGAAATCCTCGAAAAGCTCGTCCAAACGCCCTGAAACAGCCTCAAGGCGAAGAAGCGAGAAGAAGTAGATGTGATAAAAACAAACCAAGAGGGCCATTGACCGTCTTGTCGGTTGTTTAGTTTACTGCATAATAAAGAGCGGGCCGATGACTTCGTTCTCACAGCGTACAGCGATGAGAAGGATGTGCATGAGCCAGAATTCAAGACTGCGTTGTGTCAGTAAGCTAGACACGAAGCCGCCGAAGTAGTTGCGGCAATGCTGGCCGTGGTCACCCTCTGCTTCGTACAATCCCCAGCTGAAGACGTCGCTCCAGATTTCTTTCTTCTTGGTTGAGAAATCTGAGGCATCTGTCGTGTCCTGCTTAGAGAACCCACGTGCCACTGGATCCACCGAACGAAAGAGCACCATAAAGCTGCCGTTGTCGTCGATCTGGACGCGAGAGGCCAACACCAGCGCCTTAAGTACCATATCTGTGCCGTTAGGTTCGATAGTGCGGTAGAACAGCACGTTCTCGTCGTTCACACGCTGCACGAGGTGGAAGTTTATTGCCACATCTGAGGCGTAGATGCGGTTCACTCCGTGCTCTGAGGACACTAAATCCCACATACGACTGGAAATCTCCTTGGCAGTGTAGTTCTCGAACGTCTTCTCGAGGAAGAAGCGCATCGTGTTGCCGTCGACTTGGCGTCTGTCACGCCAGCCAAACACACTGGCACCTGTGCTCTCGTAGTGCTGCTTGTCGGCGAACGCTCGAACGTCGGTGTAGGCCTCACGTACGATGGTGATACACTCGTCCTCGGTGATACGTGTGAAATCCAGTACAGGTTTGGATTTTGTCTCTAGACTTGAGTTTTCAACGTTAGAAGTCGGATTTGCAGCGCGTGGTTCGTCAGAAGACCACAGTGTGAAGCCCAAAGACTCTCCTTTTGCACGTGCCTCCTTTTGATCCTGAAGCTCTTCGTTTAGTAAAATGCCAATGCGTGTTCGAGCTTTCGACTGTTCCATGGCCTCGGACCGTAATTTCTCGTTTTCGTGGCGTAATTCGTCCTGAGTGATGGCTAATTGCGTGTACCGTTCACGAAGCTTCTCGCGCCGCTGTTCTTCGTCCTCAGGTTGAGAAATCGGCGACTGCATCTGTCGTCGGGAGATGATCACTTCCCTGCACTTGGTTTCAAGAGTTTTCATCTCGTTGCGAAGCTCCACCAATGTGTCCTACAACACGGAAAAAATTATGTTAGAATTCTCAGTTTTGCAACTACTGAGATAAATAAAAACTTACAATTTTGCGGTAGTATGACCGCTTGACCAACAGTCTCTGCTTCAGTCTCTTCTCCGACTCGTTAAGTGGCGTGAACCCATTGCGAGATTGTCTTCTCCTTGTCTTGGGCTCCTCTGAGCCAGAGCCTTCATCTTTCTCATTTTTTGCAGTTTTTGCCTTGGTTTTCACTGCAATTTTAGCCTCTGGTTCCGGCAGGACACTTGGTCGTGTCTCCTCCTTAACGGAGACCATGGGGAGACCAGGAGGTATTGACTCATTACTGAGACTGTCAGTCTTATTGGCCAGCGCCTGGATGATACCACTCATGGAAAGCTCCGGTCGGTGCTTGCGTCTGCATTGACAAGCATGGAAAAGTGGTTTCAGAAACGGTTTAGCACTAACCGAAATATTTTGAGTGGCTGGGACGGACTCTTGAGCCAAGAGGTCGAGCGACGCCATGTCCATCCGCTTCTCGGAATGTCGGCGGGTCGAGGCCGAGGGCCCGTTGAGCAGCTCGGCGATTTTCATGGCAATCGCAGGATTGAGACGGCCGGAATTTGACGTGGCGCCTATCCTGAAAAACCAGAAGTGTCGATTGACACAAGTGTGAGCTCTTGATGTCTTACAAAAAAAAACACGCCACGCTTTGATTGCTCCGCTGACTACCATACAAATTCGAAGTGAACGGTCTATCCCCCTTCTGTTTTCTTAGTTGAAAAGCCAAAAACTGATGTGCAAATTTGGCAAATCTAAGAGCTTCAAGTGAAGCTGATGGGATTCCGAATCCTTCCCGAAGCAAAAGTGGTGAGTCTTGTGTCAGTTTGCAGTTGCCTTTTTCTCGATTGGGGGATTGCTAGTGTCGGTTCATGTATATGTAAACTTCGGGTTGCCCAAATCAAAAGCAACGCAAAGCGAGCAATTTGCTCCATCACCGTGAATGATCAAGAGTACACCGAGGAAGGTGATGACCGGGACCGGATGGCGATCTGGAAAAGCGCATCGAGCGCCCTGCTTTTTGCGCTCCTGTGCCAGACTCTGTGTATTACTTAATCGCAACAAGTGTCGTCATCAGCAGCATGCTTGCATGCAGGCAGCGGAAACACTTGTTTGACACCGGTACAATGTACCGTACATGTATCTATTAGATACCGCCGATCGCCACCACGAGAGTTGAAGGGAACGAGCGCCAAGCCTAGTACTGGATTACGCGAAAATGCACGTGCCGTCCTCTTGGAGCCTCCAAGTTGGAGGTCCGCATCCATCCATTGCTGACTCAGTAGTTGAAGCCGTCTCTGTGTGAGGACAGCCTGGTGAGCTCGCAGATCGCCATGCCCATCTATCCGTTTCGTTTCTTCATACCTGCAATGCAATTATCAATGGAAATCAAGAGTCTTGATTCACTTGCCAAGACGGATGCTGTGGTGCAAGCGAGTCTCATTGTGACTCACTCTCTGTGAGCGAGACTGTCGCGACTCGGCAGAGAGCAGGACACACGTCTTGGTCAGACTGCCGTGACCGAACGTTGTAGTGCTCTGCGCCGGATGGACTCGATCAGCAAACTCGCCTGCCTTCGATCGCCAGGATCGGGTATGAGCGAAATGCCTGGTGACTGGAGAAAAGGTGGCAACTTGCCTTCGCGACGCCATGCAAAGTCTGACAAGTCGGCGCCAACGCAAAGGTTACCCTTTAACAAGGATACAGTATCCGGCGCTGTCTTCCGTTCGCTTGCTCACAATCCGCTACTGAAACCACCAGCGCGGCTCAATGTGCACACGAGTTCATTTCTTGTGTAAAACTTTGGGATCCTGTTTCCTACGCGGTCTTGCAGGTCACTCAACGTGCCCTGCATCAACGCATTTTGACCTATTTCAAACCATGGTCGGGCGTCGGCCAGCTAGTAGCCGGCCTTCTTGGCCTTGCCTCCGGTGGCAGCAGCCGCGTACGGGTTCTCTCCCCCGGACGGGCCGTACGACGTGTACGCTGGGTGCGCGTTAAGCGGCTGACGCTGGCCTGCTTGCTGGCCGAAATAGTTCCGCGGGTGCGGATTGTACGGCTGCTGTCGCACGGGCATAGTGATCTCCTGGTAGCCGAAGCGACGGTGGCGACGCGAGTGCATAATGTAGCACGACAGCGCCACCAGCATGATCTCCAGGGACACGATAACGAACACGAAAACAGCCACGAGCAGAGACTGGTCGTTGACCCACGAGATCATGCGCGTCTCGCAGGCGCAGAGCATCGTGTGCTCCGTCATAGCATTGCTCAAAGAGAAGCTCGGGCCTGCGCACTTAAGGAAATTGCTGCCGCTCCGTAGCTGCTTGTGTCCAATGGGGCAGTTCTCCTCCACGAAAGACGCGAACCAGCCGAACTCTGGGTTCGAGCATGAAGCGATAAGCGGCTGGCTGCGCGTGCCTGTGAGGTCGATGTCCACGTCGAAGCCGCAGCCGTAGTACACGTACTTGAACCTCTTGTTGATCCAGCGCAGCGTCTCCTGGTCTGCAGGCGCCAGCACTGACAAGTCGAAGTTGTGCCTGGCCACTTCTACCAGTGAACTGTGCACGTGGGTCAGGAAGCCGGCCAGTGAGAGCTGCGCGACCACCGAGACCAGCACCAGGATGGCGTACGGGAAGAGGAACACTTTGCTCTCCCATTGGGCCCCACAGCAGCCCAGTAGCGAGATTAGGATGATCAAGGAGCCGCACATGATGACGGAGGAAGCTACGCCGCCGTCTGAGAACTCGGTGAGCGCCGGTAGCGACGCCATATACCCTATAACAATAATTATACGTATTGTTAGTGATAAATGGTCGTATATGGGGTCAAATGAGCTGGTGACTGCATGAAAAATCGTGAAAGATAGCGGTCGAACCTCCGATGGACACGAGCACGGAGCCTAGCAGCAGGAACAACACATTCGTGAACACGAGGATGCTGCGGGACAGCGAACGCCACGCGTGCATAGTTTATCGAGTTTTTCTTGCGATGCAGAGTAAGTTACGACACAAGACGAGTACGCGCGGGGAGCGGAGACTGCGGTGCAATAGAGGGAAAGTGCGGTGGGCGATGACGAGGAGCGCAGACGCACAAGACGAACCAAGACCACGCACTGATTTACTGTAGATTTTTTTTTCTTTCGCGGAGGGAGAGAGACGGACTCAGATTGTTATCCATTGACTCAGATTTTTCATTTTGAGATGGGCTGTCGCATGACGACAAACTCGGCGGCGCCTGTGAGGACATGGGGCTCGCCCAACGAGAACTTGGTGCTTGTGGATGATGTCAAGGCGCTGAAGCAGGCGGTTCACGACGAGATGGAGCTCATCGGTTGCGGCTTCCACCAGCACCGTGTCGTCACGTACGATAGAGGAGAAACTATAGGTTTTATCATTTTTTTAGATTGACCTATATAATTGGTGCAGTGTTCTAGGTTTTGGAAATGTGGCCGATGCCGTTGAGATTTTGGCAATCGGCTATATCCTGACGGTGTACGAAGACTCGGAGGGTGAAATGACACCATGGGAGTCCAGTACGTGAATATTCTAAGTTTTTTTATTTTTAAGGATATTAATGTTGGATATTTGTTGTAGGTCTGCTGACGTCTGCTGTTTTTGCTGGAATGTTGGGTGGAGGGCTAGTGGGCGGTGTGGCTGGAGATCTCTACGGTCGTAAACCAGTTCTGCTGGTAACATTGGCCATCAATGCCATTGCTGCCTTTTTGTCGGCTTTTTCGCCGAATGTCTATTGGCTTATCTTCTTCCGAGCCATGGCCGGCTTGGGTGTGGGTGGAGTGGTGGCTTCACTATTTGCTTTGTGTCTGGAGCATGTTCCCGTGTCGGCACGAGGACGATATGTCACTATTTTGTGCTCATTTTGGATGGTGGGTGCAGTATTAACGGCGGGTACAGCCTGGGTGATGTTAGGCAAGTACAGCAATGGTGAACGGATACTGGAGCTTTCATGGCGCTGGTTTGCTGGAGTGGTCGGACTTCCGTCGTTCACGTGTTTTATGTTGGCGCTGTGGTATGTTCCTGAGAGTCCGCACTTTTTAGCAAGTAAAGGTGATGCACAAGGAGCTACAACGGTGCTGCAGTATATCCATGGAGTACATCAAAGTGGCCGACATATCCAAATTAAATTCTCTTCCAGTGATGAAGAGAATGCAGATGAAGATAAAGATGAAAAAATGGCGAGAAAGATGGAGGCTCAGTCAGTGAAAAAGAAACTGGATAGTGACGACGCAAACTTGCACAGTGCCGTTTGCAGTCGCGAAAGCTTGCGTGTTGTAGCACGTCTATTCGAGCGACCGAATGCTGGGCCTACGTTGCTATTGATGTTGTGTGGATTTTCGCTGAGCTTTGGTTCCTACGGTCTGTCGACGTGGATCACAAAGCTGTTCAAGAGTGCTGGACTGGCAAACCCATTCGAGAATGCATTCCTGTTTGCCGGGGCTAATCTGCCGGGCAACGTTGTCAGGTGAGTGGAAGTAGCGACTCGTTTGACAGATCTCAGACACTTACCTGTTGTTCTGTAGTCTGTATCTGATAGATATTATAGGTCATCAACGCCTATTATCTGGCGCACTATTCATGTCTGGCTTCTGTGCGCTACTGTTCGCTTTTAACGTGGAAGGCTCGAAGACGGTCATCGTATTAGTCTCGTGTCTTTTCAACGCATGCACCACTGCAGCCTGGAATGGAGTACGTACGAAACTACTTTCATCCTACATTCTAACTTACAGATTGTTGCTGTATTTTGCCTCAGTTTGGCGTGTTTTCGACTGAAAACTTCCCCCAGGAGCTCCGTACTACTGGCATTTCGGTGGTGAACGGTTCGAATCGTGTAGCTGCGATCACGTCGCAGTTCGTCAATGGCTTTCTCATGGGTCCTCCTCCTCACCTCGAGGCATTGCTGTTGGTCACAACCACAGTTATGTGGACGGGTGGCATTGCCTCGCGCTGGATTGCTCATGGTGGGGATGACGACATCGATGCCATTAGCAAGAGCGACAGTAGCGAGGATACGGAGGCAGACCCAGAAGGTTCACCAAGCTTGGGAGGAGATGAAGGAGAACATGCTGGTCTGATTCGACATGATGTTCTTCTCCATGAGAAGAAACATTCTCCCAAACGAGACATCAAAGATGGAGCTGAAGCTGGTAAGAAACTGGTACAACGGGCAGCAGTCGAACGCCCAAACGTGTCTGATTAAACAATATCAGATGAGTTAGTCCACGATCCTTCATGTCAACTAGCCAAAAAACGATATTATGTTGTAACGCAGATATACCTAAGCCGTCCGAGTTGAGTTATTGTTGTGTCTGCGCTCGGGCAGATTTGCACGCAACACGCGACGCCACTCACGCGCTTCTTCAAGGCTGCGAAATCGCACGTGAATCACTTGGTTCTGTGGAGAGTCCAGCGAAATGATGAGTTCTAACGTTGGAGGCGCCATTGTGGTGCCTGCGAATGGCAAAACCAGAGATCCACTTCGTCGACGCGCCTTGACGCCCTCAACGTACCCTCTCCAGCGTGGAACCTCGTACGGTTTGTCGCTGTTGTAATACGACAGCATGGAGCCTTGCACAACGAAGAAGTAGCGTCGCCAAAGTCCCAAAAACGATGTCTTTTTCTCCATCCAGCCGCTCTTGATGATCGGAATGGACAGTCGATCAAACCGACAGAGTCCATCGGGATCGAATGACGACATGCGCACCGTTACCTCTTCACTTGAGCCGGTAGACCACGACCGAGACTTTCGACGAGCAGGAGTCTTTAATGCGCGGAGCCAACGATTGCGCTCATGAGAGTCGTGTGCACGAATGTCAATGACCTTGCCACAAGCACCGTAGACCTTGAATCCGACACGGTTAGTCCGGTCGGTGTCGTCGATATGCGCCACTCGAATAACTCCTCGAGGCTGGCAGCCGTCACCGAAGTGGAAAAGGTTGCGCGACGCCCAGGCCGATGCCACTGATGCTTGAGCTTGCTTGAGGAACACTTCAGCGGGGAAACTCGTGAAATACGAGAGCATGGTACCATCCAGACAGAAATACCGGTGACGCCAACGTCCGAGACGTGTACCGCGCATCCAAAGCCAACCGCAGAACTGATCCTCCAGCGCTAAGTTGCCAGACTCGAGTGGAGGAAGATCTCGGGACGTCTCGACGTAAGTCATGGTCGCCCAGCTTGGTGGTTGCTCTCTCCCGACTTGGCAGCGCGGGAAGGAGCTTTCTAGCTCTCGCTCGACATCGGATTCCGATGCAAAGGTGGATAGCGATCGCATGACACGTGTGCACGTCATTCTTTTTGGGCAAACGTTTTGCTACAGGCCGAAGCGATTGCTTGCTCCTCACTGACAGGTAAAGTTTTGTTAGTTCTCCAGGACGAGAGTTTCAAAAATGAGGTGCTACAGGGCTCGACTTGAGAAGCAGCGTAGAGCAGCACATGAGCCCACGAGCCTACACAACGTACAGCGAGTGGTATCCTTCAAACTGCTGGGCCACGCAGTCCCATTTCGCTGGGAGCCGCTGAAGACGTGTCGCCGTTTTCGACGAAAGCCCCACTATAAATACTGATCTTGTCGGCGGTGCGTTCCTCGGCAAAAGGTTCAACGGGCAACTAGGATAGATAAACGCGATGATGGCAACGGCGACGTCTGTGGATGACTGCTTGATCCCACGAGTTTACTTCCAAATATTTCGCGGTAAACGAAGCAAGCCTTCTGGAAGTAAGTATGAGACGATGTCCTGGTGCATGCCCATTGTTTTCATCTTTACGGAGATCTCCTAATTTAAATGCACAGGGAGTGTAATAGCAATTAGGACTCGGTACACACCTTCTCAAGATTTTGCTGTTCGCTACCTTCGTAAAATCACTAATCGAACGCCCGCTACCACGAAAACGTCAACGAGTTATCCAACAGAACGGCAGGGATAGCACACAAAACACCCCAACTTGTTTGAAAGTCAACACGCAGACCACCTCTCAGCCAAAAGCTGGTAGAAAATCCACATACGCCTCCACCTTGGCCAGCGTAGAAAAAAAATGGTCGAGTCAGAGCCAACTAGGACGAATCCGTCGAACGGAGCGGAAACACTGTCACCACGCCATTGAGCTCGCGGGACGCGATTTGGCGTCGCTGTAATGACAACTGAAGCGCAGTCAGGATACGCGGCTTGCCATTGATCGAGTGATGGCCTACACCACAGATCAATAGACACCGACGAATGCGGTGTTCCTGGCAATACTCGATCGCTTCGCGGGTTACCCACAGAGCCTCCATCACGATCACGCCGTGCAAGTCGATCGGTCGCTGGTGTCTACAGCACAAAACAGAAAACAGAAACACAATCCAGATGAAAGCCTGCAAACAGAGGTACTAGCCGTTGGGAAAAGCTCCAAAAACTCACTGGACATGTTCTTCGTGTGCCAGGAAGAAATCGTGCGCCCACTGCCGTTGAGCCTCTCGGTGCTCGCGACGAGCCTTGCTCAACCTGTGCCACAAAAACATAAAAGATGGTCAGCGTGGCCTCGCAAACGATTGTACTGTGCCGAAATCACTCACTCTCGAACTCGATCCACCGCGAGAACATGCTGGCCGCGTCGGAACGATGCAAGGACATCGCAGTAGCGATTGCTGAGTTTCTCCTTCGCTGCGTTGACCTTGTGCTTACTGGACACGAGAGTCCAGTTCTCAGAACGCCCGCCTCGGCGAGAGGGACGATTGTTCTTGGCAGCAGCAAGCTCCTCCTCCGCATCAGCTGCGGCAGCTGCCATCTCCACTTCCTCCGTCACAGTCGGTGGAGGTAGATGCTTCTCGATTAGTGGCAAGTTATATATCTCACGCAGAGCTGCCTCTGTGGCATCCGAGCTGCATCCATTGAGGAAGAACGTCTGTACAACATACAAAACTATCGCAATTAGTTCCCCAAATCCTCAGAGCCAACAAAAAAACTCCATGATGGACGCGTACGGTCTGAATGACACTGCTGTCAATGCTGGGCAGCAGTTTCTTAAGCCGTTCAAGCTTAAGCTGCGTCGTGATACCTGACTCCGCGCGGTCATGCGGTGCAGCCTCGTGGTCCCATGCGTTGTACGCCGGCTTCGCCTTGCCTTGCACCGTATGTTTACGTGCCGGCAGCATGGGGTACGCTATTGGTGGAGGCGAAGGCTTCGGCGGCGGTCGTTGGTGAGGCGCCTGCTGTAGTTTCTGTTGCCTGCGCTGGTGCCTCATTAGCTTCTTCTGCTGCGTCTTGCTCGGGACACCGAGCTCTGGAAATTGTCCAAGCGAATCCACCTTGGGTCCATTCACATACAACTCTCTCTGCTGCGCTGCTGCACGCGCGTCTGCATTCACAACTGTAGCGTAGCTCTGGACATGGTTCAGTGCCCGTAGGTTGTGCAGCGCGTCGGCTGCCTTGTCCACATCATAGTTGTGGCTGTCCAGCACGTCCTCCACCACCTCCACCTTGTAATCCGGGTACAGCTCCAGAAGATACTGCAGTGGGTGCACATCTTCATCCTCACTGCCGTCCTCACTGTCCTCGTCCAAACTAAGCAGTAATTGCTGCACAAAGACTCCATTAGTGGCCAAAAGGTCGTCCCGTTCGCTCTCGGGAAGCTGCTGGAGAGCTGCAACGAAGGAGCTGTCCTCGTCCAGCCCCAGGCCGCTGCAGAGCTCGCTGAGCTGCAGCTTGGCGTGCTCTTGTTGACGTTGTTGGCGTTCTTGAAGTGACTGTTGATCCTGCTGACTCAGCGTCTTGATGGCCACGAGACTCAGCACGTCGTCCACTGCGCGTGACACATCTCCATCACACGATTCAAGAGCACGTTGTACCTCTTTCCGCGTCACTTTGGATGGCAACTGGAACCCGTCAGCGTCGAAAGTTGCAGACATTTCGAGGACGAGGTCAATTTGGGCGGCCATTTCCGCGTCTTCAGTCGATTCTGCGTCGTACGACGCCAAAGACAGCGATTTGAGCATATCAGACGAAAGAGGAGACAAGTAAGAAGAAGATGCGGTGTCTGTCGACGTCTCGGACCCCAGCATCGTCGAGATATCGCGCGGAGAAGAGCAACTCAGTCGACGGTCTCGACAAGCACACGAATGCGGAACTGACGTGCAGAATGAACGTCACTGAAATATGTGTACACCACACCAAACCCATGTACACTACACAAAATACACGTATTTCCGTCCATAATCCGCTTGCCATAGTATGGGAGACCGCAACGAGAACGGGCGGGTCGTCATGATCGTGCGGGCCAATTCGCCGCGCCGCAACGACGGACCTGGCGGCAGTCCGGGTGGTAGTCCTGGCGACCCGTTGGCGCTGAACCTCGGGGCTATGGAGGCGGACTGGAGACAGCAGCAGTTCCAGCGCCAGCGCATGCAGCTGCTCAGTATGGCCATCTTCCTGTGCTTTCTCGTCCTCTTCTTCGATAACCGCGCGGGGGACGCGCGCAACGCCCGCCACAGTCGAGGAGCCACCGACGGCGCGGGTCACAACCGCTACTCGCTGCCTCAGAACGCCTTTAATGATACAGACAGAGTCCAGAAAGTCCACGAGTTGGAAGCGCTGCTCCAGACGCAGCCAGGCTACAGGCACACGGAGCCGCCACTTAACGTGACCGGCATCTACTCAGGCATATGGGATTCGCTGCTCGCCGAGGAGTACGACGCCAATAAACCTGTGTACAAGGACATTATCCCGTACCTTAAGGTGGACAGGGAGATTCAGCTGCAGCAGTACACACAACCAGTGGAAAAAGGTCACACGTGGCTGTTCCTTAAGATGAAGACACCGGCGTCCAAGGAGCTGATTAAAGAGGTAGCTTATGTCACGGGACAATTGGTGATTTACGAGGAACAGGCGTCACTAGCGGCCACGATTCTGCCTGTACAGGGCGTTTTCCTTCGGAAATTAGGCAAGTTGACGCTGTTTGGCAATAGTCCGGACTCAAGTGTACAGATTCTGTATCGGAAAGATAAAAGCGGGGAGAATACGACCGAAGTGGAGGAATTGACGGAAGCTCCGTCACAGGAGGAAGATGAGAAGGGCAATCTGGAGAGACTGCCGAGACAACCGAGGGCGGAGCTGATGAACCTCGGCGTGCTGGATGGCGTCCCGGCCGTGGACAATAGGGACGAGTATGCGGCGATTGATATCTCGCCTCCCAGATACTCGTACGTCTCGCGGTTCCGCAGTAGTGACTCGTTCAGTGACCAGTGTGTGAGTATAGTGGAGATGTCGCTGGTAAACGACACGAGCAAACCTGCGCGAAAAGGAGGAGAAGACGATGAAGATGATGACGCGGCCACGGTATTGCAGAAGTCGATGCGCCACATGAAGCTGGAAGGCACGCTTGCCAGCGTGAACTGCGGCCTGTATCTGAAGCTGGACACGACGTTCCAGGAGGAGAACTTGAATGTTTTCTTCGCGAAGGCTTCGCGTTATGCGGTGATCATGACGTTTATTGCTATGACGGAGATCTACTTCTTGCTGCGACAGCTGCAGATCTCGAGCACGCAGGCGACGGCGGCGAAGGTGTCGCTGCTGACGATCGGACAGCAGGCTATTGTGGACTCCTACTTGTGTTTGGGTCACTTGACTGTGGGCATCGTGGCGCAAAACGTGTTCGCTGCGTTTGCGTCGGTCGCGTTCGTCAAGCTCATTATTTTCTCGGTGTTTGAGATGCGCTATCTGCTGATCATTTGGAAGGCGCGGAGACCGCAGGGTTTCTCAGAGGGCTGGCTGATGTTGCGTCGTGAACTCACGACGCTCTATTCGCGGTTTTACCTGTCGCTACTGGCTGGACTCTGCATATTCTACAACTTCTCGGTACGACCATCTTTAAGTATTAGCATTTATTCATTTGGTTGGTGCATTAATTAACTGACGCTCTTGTTGTTCTGTCTGGCGATTGTAGAATCATTTACCCGTGCTGGTTTTTATCTGCTACTCGTTCTGGGTCCCGCAAATCGTGCACAACGTGCACAGGTATGTTTTGTGACGGTTCCGACTGCTTGATGCTGATTGTATTAACGCCATATGACCCTTCCAGAGAGGTGCGGAACCCATTCGATCTGGGATATCTGTACGGTATCAGCGCGCTGCGCTTGTTCCTGCCGCTGTACTTCTATGGCTGCCCGGATAACTTTCTCACTGCGTTCCCGATGGTAAGAACGCATCACTTTGGGCAACACCAACCGCCCTGTACAAATGAATTTCTAGTCGTTTGTCCGCAATGATAAATTGGTGACTAACGTGTCTTGATGGTGGTCTGCATTACAGTACGAGAGCAAGATGGACCCGCACTTTTGCTACGTGCTGGCGGGGTGGATGGGACTGCAGGTGGGTATTCTGGCACTACAGCAGCGATATGGTCCGAGATTCTTCGTGCCTGCGCGGTTCCTGCCCGTCAAGTATAACTACGAGCGACGCATCAACCTGCAGCAATTGGCACTGCTTAAAGACGGCGACAACTCGATCGACTGTGTGATCTGCATGGTGGAGCTGGACATCGAAGCGCGCGACTACATGATCGCACCGTGCGACCACATCTTCCACCGCGAGTGTCTGCAGGGCTGGATGCAGGTCAAGATGGAGTGTCCAACATGTCGACATGTCCTATCAGAGCCCTAGGCTGAGGTGAGCCCTCAGCGACGTCTGATTGTCCATCACTGAAAAGGAGGGCGGAACAAACAGACAGAGCGACGTGGGCAAAAAAAAAACGGGGAGACGAGTGAAGGAGCATCCAAGCCGAGTCTTCAGTGGCAGTCAACTTGTAAGCTGCCCATCTACGCCGTCACAATGCACGACCAGCACAGAGATGGGCTGAAGTGGCTCACGTTGGTGCTCTACATTTCGGCATAAACGTCATGCTGCTGCTCGTGTATTTGTCATGAAAGGCAGCGTTGCTCTGGCAACTCGTTCTCTCCGGTGAACATATCGATAGTGTAGGTTGGTTCGTCTTTCTTCAATACAGCAATAATATCTATGGACACGGCTGCGTCTTGTGTCATGCTGGGCTTGGTGCCGATGACGCTTGGCCTCAGGGGGTGTATCATGAAGAGTGACATGCTCTCCAAGCTGTATTTGAGGCTGGTATTGGCTGTCCAACGAGTAAGGTCGGCGCTTCAACGCTGGCTGTCCCACGCCGGTCGGCGCCCGCTGTGCGGCGGATACCCTCGTAAAGTCGAGGAGGCACTCCTGGCAGCGAAGTACATGTATACAGTTCACTTGACTAGGCGTTTGTATGGAGTTCGGAAAACTAACTCATCATTTCGAGGGCGTAATCAACGTTTGTTCCGGCCTTGTGTCGCTTGGTGGTGCCGGAGCGATCCTAGCTGCTCCGTCTGCATCCCAACTCTGACCGTGCTCATTGCTCTGACGTCGTCAGTGACGACGACCGTCGCCCCTCCCATGCCCAGCCGGACGGAAGACTGTGACTCGTGTCCACATTTGGTGTTTGTGGTCTTTCCTGCCATGTACAAGCAGCGCGTTGTTTGGCGTGTCCACCATGACGGAAGCGAAGGATAGCGGGCACCTGCTGCAGATCCCAACATGACCGAAGCCGCACTAGCGGGACCGACCGTCTCGCTCATGACTCGAAGAAGGGCGTCGGCACCACCAGCGCAACCGGCAGACGCAGTTGCTGCTTCAAGCTCGGAAGCGAAACAGCGAAGTAAGAGCAGCGGGAGCGCTGCGAACAGCGAGAATTTTTAGCGAGGATAGCAATGCAGCACGCAGCGGCGAAGCAAAAGCAGAGGACAGCACCCCAGCCATTCATCAGAATCACCCCGAGAATTTATGTCGATATCCGAACAAGCGCTGCTACTGCAAGCGAGCGGTGAAGAACAACGGCGACCTGCACAAGTTTTGCGATAAGCACCGCGACTCAGCGAATCGATACCAGCGGAAATTGGAGCAGAAACTGAAGGAGAAGCGGATGCAATCGCGAATGCGAGCGTTGCAGGTACAGCAAGCACAAGCTCAAGCGCAGGCACAAGTTCAAACTCAGATGGTCCACATCCAAGCTCATACTCACACCTCGTTTAACGTCGTTGATCCTGCTGTCATAAACAATATTATGGTAAGTCCATATCCTGGTGTGGAAATGTATGGAGCAGTTCCGAATGTGGCAAGTGGGGAAATTGCGCCTGTGAGCAGCACCGTGGTTCCGTTTCCAGGACACTCCGCAGTAGTAGTTCCCCTGTCGAGTAGAACTGGAGATTGGACACAAGGCGAAGACGAGTACGAGCCTGCAGAGTGAAGATCTCGACTGTCTTGATTTACTGTTGGAGCATTGAAGAAATTATTAATGTTAATTTAAAGAGAGGCAAAATTCAAGCATCGATCCAGCCAAGAAGTCAAAATCTTCGACACAACGCGGGCAGTTTACGTCAAAGAGTATGTTATAAGTAGAGATTTAGGAATGCACAATTGCAGTGCGACGAATAGTGTGGCCATGTAGTCAATGCACTTAGGTCGGCTCGATCACATAAGGCTAATTGCATTAAATGGAATGAGGCCGGTTACCGGTTAGTCTCTACGACTCGGGAAGGTTTAGAGTTCTTTGTCACCGGTGGATCCGTACAGGTGCAAAAGGATGTCGTCGATGTACTGCAGCCATCGCCAGTTTCATTATGGCGTCATGGCGCTTTTCAAGCTCATATTCCGTCTTGATCGCGTTGTTGGGCGTGTCTTCAGGGAGAGCCGTGGCCTCTTGGACAGGAGTGACATCCGTAAAGCCAGATCATCGCACAGCGATGGTTGAGACGCACCGCCGGTAGGTTCTCTCAGCACCCACAGCATTGACGACGCGCTATCAGCATTACTAAGTTTACTGTCAACACACGGGTATATCATTGCAATGCTCTAGCACAGCTCTTTCCTCTCAGATACCAGGATAAACGCGCGTTCGTCAGCAATTTTTAGGTGAAACTTCTGCAGCTTTTTGATTTCACACGCGTCAAAGCGGCAGATCGGGGTACCGTCGTCGTCGTCGCTGACGGTCAGGTAGTGCTTGTTGTTCATCGACTTAATGGACACAGTCCCGTCGTCATTGCGGACTAAGTGGACACACGCCGCTTCTCCCCCAGCATTCTTCACTAGCGCAGCTTCGGTGCCTTCCGGGTTCATCAAAGTTTTGTCGGCGTATGTCTGCAGCATAACCGGCTTGCCGAAGAAGAGGTCACCTGGACTCATGATGAGACGCCTTGATTCCGAGCTTGAGAATTGAGAAGTAAAAGAGCGACTCGAACAATCTCTTAGATCGAAAGACATCAACTTGTTCGGAGCCATCACTCAACACCTTCCTCGAAAATGAAGAGAACTACGGTAACAAGAAAAAATCTTGCAACTTTTCCGAGGGTACGTTGCTGTCGGTCTCGGCCATAGAAGCGAAATATTCAAAAGTTTAACAAATAATATTTGTTTGAAATAGGCAAGGCATTGTGTTTTGTTTCTCTGACTTTACTTCAGTCGCGGTTTCTTGTTCCCAAACTCTTGATCCGATTCCAAATGGACCATTGCAACGTCATCGCTTGTAGACGCACGAAGCAACTTGACAACACTCGTGTGGCCACTGCTTCGACTATCTCGGCTACGTTTGGCAAGTCACTTTTGCCCAGCAGCATTTTTATCACCTCAGTATGTCCATTCAAAGCGGCGGCTGTCAGAGATCGATGGATGGTGTTCAAATCCACTCGAGACATCAATTGCTGTACCAACTCGGCCAATCCTCTCGCTGCTGCATCAGTGAAGAGGTATTGGTACGTCTTTAGTTCGCAAATCCTGATAATCGAGTTCAGCACCTCGGTATCCACAATCGATGCAAGTTGCAGCACCGCTTCTTCCTTTGTTCGGCTGTTGCTGTTGTTGACCAAAACCTCCACCAGTTCCATTCGCCCACTCTTGGCTGCTCGAACCAGCGCGTCAATCTTGAAAGAATCCACTTTGAAATACTCTCCACGTTTAGCTGCCAACACTCGTACCATGTCCAGATCATTTCTACTTGCTGCGATATTTAGCGCTCGAGCTGCGTCGTGGAAACTCGATCTCTTGACTAATAGTTTTGCCATCTTGCTATCTCCACAAGTGGCAGCATTTTCTACTGCCTTACCAATAGTTGACAAAATACTTGAGTCGCTGGAGTGAAGCAGCAATTCCACGACTTCGTATTGCCGGTTTTCTGTTGCTAGAAGCAGTGCAGGCCTAATGGATACAAATGGAAACCGGTCCACTAGCGCCTTCACTATCGCGGCACAGCCGATTCTAGAGACGGAAAGTAAAACAAAGTTGACAATAGATTAGTACATCGGTGGTACGCCATCCAAGCACCAATGTGGTTCCCTTATATCGCTACCAGGAAAGTTGTCGATCAGCAATTTGGCCAATTCGTAGTGGGCGCTCTCGACAGCTTTCTGCAACGCTTTCGCTACTAAAACTTTTCCAAACGGGAACCTCTCCAATAACAGAACCACCACGCTTGTTTGATCCCATTTCGCCGCAGAGCGAAGGGCATTGCCAACACCAATCACATTACACTCTGGCAGCAGCAACTGGATGACAGCAGTATGGCCGAACCGTGCAGCCTTCTTCAAGGAAGCATTTGTTACTGCAACGTTCCCATTGTAGCCATTATCAATGAAAAACTCCAGCACCTCAACACGTCCATTTGCTGCTGCCACAATGAATGCGTCACTTGTATTGCCAGGTAAGAGCGCCTGCAAACAACCAATTCGCCCCCTTGCAGCCGCTGCTACGATTGCAGGGGTGGCATCAAACCAGTGCATTTGTGGACGTAGATATCTTGCGATTTCGATACGCCCGTTCTCGGCTGCAGCAATCAAACAACGAGATCGAGATGAATGTTGTGGAAAGTGTTGGATGAGCCACTCAAGCGCGTGCAAATGACCGTTAGCTGCCGCTCCGGTGGCTGCAAGAGCTGAGCAGCCCTCGCTTCAGCTCGAATGTAGCCATTCCATAATGACTACACGTCCTCTAGCTACAGCTCCATCCATGGCTCCAACTGTCCAGACCCGAGAAACGCCGAAGCGTTGAACTACAAGCTGAAGAGCATTGTATACTGCTGAGTCAATAGTGTTGGGAAGCAGATACTCGTTGACCAGCTCAGAGATATGCGAGATCGCTTCGAGATCAGGAGGCAACGTCAGCGAGACGCACAGCAGCACAAGCGGTGAAGCCATCTTCAATGAAGCAAAAGTAGCTATAACCGACGCTAAATCATAGGTTACAACCTTGAACTTAACTGTAAGCTTGAGCTTTTCTTAAAATTTATATAGGAACCTATAGGTTATTATGTATTTTATTCTTGCCTCTTCTCCATCCTCGTTTTAAGTATGGCCGACGCTTCCGTAGTGGCGCCGCTGCCCTTCGTGCTGAGCTTCTGCTCGCTGCCGGAGCTGCAGCGGCTATCCCAGGTATCACGCGACGTGTCCAGCATCTGCGAGCTTGAGTGGCGTCTGCGCACCATCGAGCGCTTCGGAGAGCTGCGCTTCGTTACGAGCAACTGGCGGCGCTGCTTCCTATTGCGCTCGCAGTTCCGTCGCAAGGCTGTGGATCAGGTCACAGCCCGGGTTTACCTTATGAATAATCGGGGGGAAACTCGTTTCTTTCCTATCGAGAGAAGCACTCCGCTCATGTGCTCCAGGGAGCGAGCTGTGGTCTATAACCGCTGCAAGCGGATGTTCGACCTCTCATTAAGAATAAACAGGTCCATCCAGGAGATCTCGACGTTGATCGGCATGGTGTCCGTGGACGAAGCGAGGGGCCTTTTAAATGAACATATCAGCCTCATGGCGTCCGTTGCGGCGCTCAGAGGCTCGCTCAACTTCGAGAGCGAGCTGTTCCAGATCTTCCCGGCTCCTGTACTGCTCGACACCAACTCGTTATTGAGAGTAACTCACAAATTTCAAGATGAAGACGACGCGGAATTTCTGCAGTCATCACTGATGATGATGCAGGTTTGGGCTTCAATTGACGGACTGATTTACCGCCCGTTGGCGGCGCCAGCTACGATTCAAGAAACTCCAGATCGAGTCCAACAAGTTGGAGAAAATGTAGAGGAGACGGCCACCTACGCGTCTTTAAAACTGCACGAGTTGTCGGGGATGACGATTAGTATTGATGACAATACTCTGAGATACAGACTGCAAAGGGATGAGTTGTGCGTGAATGCCTTGGTCAGCAACACGTACTTGCTGTATCTGTTCAACCCATTGCAGTATCGACCGCTGGACTGGACGTTTGACGCGATGCTACAAGTTGGGGATGCGAGATATGTACTACCTGTACAGAGAGAAGGAGTGTTCCTGAATACCACGTCGTACGCGTTGAGAGTGTTTCTTTCGTACGGAAAACTGCCGGAAAACCCTCCATCGTCGAATCAAGAACAGGAAAATCTAGTTGCAGACTCAGCTACAGCGTCGACTGGAGGAGCTCGTGGAGCTGAGGACAGTGACCCACTGGAAATCCCGTACGACGGACAGCGCGAGATATTTGCGTTCCACTTGACTGCCACAAACCGGATTTCGAAGAAAACGCACGTCATTGCGTCTAAAGCGACTTGCTTATCGCTATTGCCGTCGATATCTAGTACGTCGGTTGTTGAGCGACGTCTTAGACAAATGAGTATCGAATCGACGTCAACATTGTCGGATGAAGAAGCGGATGAAAGTGACGCCAACACGACTTCTGCTGCCACAGTTCCACCACTGGAGCGACATGTGCATCTCCCGTTCGATGCTATGATCTGCTATTGCTTTGCTCCAAGCTGTCGTCTGCAATACGTGGAATTTGCCATTGGCTTCGAGCCATTGATGCACCTCCTTGGTGTCACTGACTTCCTCCCCAATGCTGTGGCTGCTTACTAGTTTCGGAACTGCAGTGACTTTCTTATTGATATTTAAACCAAAATTAAAAAATGTAAAGCATGAAAAATGTCGATTTTTCCGGATGATTTAGCTGTGCTTCTTCGTGTCAACAGCACGTTGGCGTCTGCTTCTGTAGACAACAAGAGCAATCACAGTGATCACCACGAATGCTGCAGTACCTGTATATCTCTTGGCCTTCTTGAACACGCGCATCATAATGCGCACAGGGATCGGCGGTGGATAATACGGAGTCACTGGCGGAGTGCGCTCTGGATGGCACGTATCGAACTCGACCAGTTTACCCTTGTAGATATTCATTCCCCTGTAGTAAAGACACACACGGCCATCCTTGCCTCCTTCATCCGTGACATCCATCACAGCATACTGACCCGAACCCGGGAAAGCGCCATGACTGTACGGTCCTCCCTTAATCGAGCCCGGACGTCCCAAAGCAGCAGAGTGGAGAACCGTAAGATTTCCAGGGCTGTGGCTACCGTCATCCACCGCCAGCATGTGTGCGTCTCCACTCACGATCACAATGGGTACCCATTTGTTGAGGCCGTGTGCTTTGATAAAATTCACGAGCTCTTGTTGTTCGTGTACGAAATGTCCCCACTTCCTCTCGTCGTCCAGCCACGGCATGGTATTAACCCAGATAATGAGGCGGATATTTGGGTCGCTCGTCGCTCGTACGAGTTCAGTCTTAAACCAGGCTTTCTGCTTCTTACCCAGCACTGTCTTCGTCGCTGCAGCGGGAGCGGTATTCGGCGTTCTAGCAGAACGCAGATCGGTAAGGAGGTAGCGAATTCGACCGACTGTAAATGCTTGGTGCACCGTATTAGTGCGTGAGCGTCCTCCAACTAGCGGATAGTGAGGCACAAATTCGTGATACGCTTGCACCGACGCGTTCCGTCCAGGAGCAGTTGAGTCGCTGTTATCCGGACCAAAGTCATGGTCATCCCACATGTACACGAACGGTACGTCCATTGCCAGCATCGATTGCCCCGCTGGTGACGCAAATATCGAGTCGTATCCATCTCTAAATGCTGCCACGTTGTTGACGACCAAATTATGGTAATGTAGATCTCCCGTATGCATGAAGAACAGCGCGTTTTCCTTCTTTATCTCCTCGAAAACCTGCAGCAAAAATCATTCCCTCTCAATAACAATAATATCTAGATAAACTCCCCAAAGTTACACCTTACCTTTGGATCTGATGATTCATCGGCACAGGAGGCGAAAGCCACTCGATAATTGAATGGCTTTCCTTCCTCTTGTGGTGTCGTAAAGATCCCAGACCTCACAGTTTCTCCAGTTTTAAGCAGCGTCAGCTCGTAGCGATATCTCCTATCACTATGTGGGAGGTTCGAGAGGGTACACCCCTTGACATTGGGGGTATCGTAAGACGCGGGACTCCTCGCCTCCCTGTCCTCAGTCTCCCCACCGTCCACGTCTGAGCATGTTGCAATGGATGAATGCGGTTTCTCGCCCTCCAGCAGCTCTGGGAAGGCGTAGAGTACAAAGTCGGAATCGACACAAGTGTACCCCTCGCGTAACCCAAACTTGAACGTGATTGAGCGAGACGTCAGCGCGCCGCTCCACAGCCATAACACATCAGAGGGTTGACAGGGATCTTTTGCGGCTTGTGGAGATAGAGATAGCAGCGTTAGGACGGCTGTAGACAGCAAGAAGAGCGTCACGAGGAACCACCTTGGTCGCGCCATTATCGACTTGAGTATCCCAGGAATTGAACGTAACTAATTTAGGGTAGGTTTCGATTATGTTGCTGTAATGTTGCGCTAGCTCAAGCCATGTCAAAAACGTAGCCATCTCACACTTCAACTTGGTATCTTTTCTTCAGTTCCAGCATCACCGTCGACATGCCCCGATGCGGGCACCACGTAGACTACGAAGAGCGACAGTTTCATAATTGTACTACATAGTCGGAGATAGAGCATGTTTGACGATGCTCGAAAATGGATACAGCTAACGTTAGTTGGTCATTTGCAATACTCGTCCAGGAACGTAAAGTGAGACGCCACTTCATCCACCGGTACACGTAGCTGTCTGGCAAGAGCCTCAATCTTGCTGTGGTTAGATGTCTCGCTCGCTTCATTGATGGATGCAAGTCTCCGTAGAGCGTCCGCGTGGTCACGGCACCAGATCTGAGCCTTCTCTGCAATATTCCGCAGTTCTTGGCGACTATGCTCGAGTGCTTTTGCTGTCGGTGGCTGCTGATCACGACTCAATCGGACATTCGTTTGCTCCCTCGGCGAGTAGTTCTTCTTAATGAACGGATGCTCGAGTAGGCCAGCTGCAGGAGGGCGATACATCGGGTTCTTCTGTAGACACTGGTCCAGGAAATCGCAGAGTTCTGGTGAGAAATGGTCACCATAGTCCCGAAGTCGCGGTGATGGCTGCTCTTGTACAGCGTGAACCACACCCCAGTAGCCATCTTTAGTTGGAACCGGCAGCTTTCCTATCGCGCAAGCCATCACAGCTAGCCCGAAAGACCAGAGATCGGACGGGTATGAGTACATGCCTCCGCTGATCCGCTCAGGCGCCATGTACCTGACAATACATAGAAAAATGTACCCATGTTAGCAAAATACAGCAATGAAGCCATTTACAGAATTACTTACAATAGTGTGCCCGTAAATGTTGTCGCCTTGGCTAAAGTGCTCTCAAGGTCGCGGGATATACCGAAATCCGATATCTACAAGCAACAAGAGGGCGTTATAAAGGAATCTTAGACCCACATTAGATTCCCGACTCACCTTGACTTGTCCTTGGTGGTTAATGAGCATGTTGCTGAGCTTAATGTCGCGATGCAGCTGGTGGTGTTCGTGTAGAAATGCGAGTCCTTTCAAACCACACGCTGCTACATTTGCGATCTCTTTCTCTGTCAAGCATCCACCTCCTTCGCTGGCAGACTGCACGTAGTCTTCCAGTGACCCGCCGTCCATATACTCGAGCACAATTGATACGGAGCCTATCTCGGGGTTTGTGTACGCGTCGTAGAAAACCACAAGTTCTTCGCATGCTGCTTGTGTGGCTGAAGATGTTGCCGCGGAAGTAGACGGAAATGTGGCAGTAGCAAGCGGGACGAAGTTCACGTAAAGAGACTTGAGCTCACGCACCATTTGGTGACGCTTCTTCTGGTCGTACACTCGGATGACCTTAACAGCCACCAGTCTGAACGTTGGCATGTACAACGCCTTGTATACTTTTCCACCAGCTCCATGCCCCAATTCTTCCAGTATAAGCAGATGATCTTTTGTGCTAATTGACTCGGTAGATGACACCGGTTTCGTTCCGTTGCCTGAATGTTGCTGTGAGTTTGCGAATGGCGCGTTAGCTATACCCCGTGTCTACAGCATACGAAAGATCAGTTAGTCCAGAGTCTCGCTACAGACCCAGAGTTAATATAACCCTTACGTCGATCTCGAAGCCTTGCGTTTGCAGTCTTCCTGTCGCTGAGAAGTCAAACGACGCCGCCACCGTCTTCTCCTCCGTCTTGACCTGTGCGATATCCAGTCCCAACGAACCAGAATTCTTTCTACCTCCCGCAGTCCTCGTCGGAGCTGCGATAGCTGCGCGATCATCTTCATTCACTTCAATCTTTAGCTGTCCCAATCCCAACGGCTTCAAGCTCGTTCCGCGTCGAGGGGGCGGCTTTGCTGCTGCGGGTTCGACGTCAACACGCAAATCCAATCCAATACGCCGCATAGAGTTACTAGCACGTCGAATAGGCGGCGAAGGGGCCGGCGTCGGAGACATTTTGCTCTCAGAAGCCTCGGTTTTCACCAAACTCTGGAGTTTTTGCACTTCCCTCTGCAGCTTCTTCTTGTGGCCACGACTGACCCCCGTTGCAGCATCCAGAAACTTTTCCAGGCCTTCTGAGGACAGTAACGTTGCTCCAGTAATTTTTTGAACTTGTGCCTCCTCCACGAACAGCTTCAGGTCGTGGGCTTCTAGCCACTCGCACACGTCGTAGTTTTTCCAGTTTGCAGTGGAATTTCCAGCTTCCTCCAGAATTTCTTCAAGTTCTGGCGCTTCGAATCTTTTCCTTGTGATCTGCACTCGCTGGTGTAATTGTAGTTTTCCTTTACGGTGTCTGTGGACGTCGCACTGGGAGCAATACACCAGACCGCAGTCGTCGCAGTTCACTTGTGCCGTTCTCTGCTCGCACTCATCGCACTCCGAGGGCGGAGCGCTTGACGCCGGGTCCATACCGGTAGTTTGGTTGTCGTGCAGATCGAGTGCCAAGAGCTTATCCATACCCACGACGAAGCCGTACAAACACGAGTCTGCAGCTGGCACAGGCGACTTCATGACGTAGTATCTTTCGAAGGGTCTCTACGTTCACCAAGACCATATGGTGGAAATTCCTACCGGTTCACGGGCGGTATTTAGAGAAAAATGTCTACTATTAAGTGGCATACGCAATGTAACACACCAAGAAAAAAAAACACGAAGTCGTAGCGTCAACGCCATCAGTAGCAGCGCTTGCGGCGGTACCAGCCCTGTAGCTAGGTCTCGTAAGCTCAAACTTGAACACCTTCATTATTAAACAATATCTACATCAGACACCACCCTATCAAAAATGTAAGAAAAGTGCTTGTAGTGCACGTACTTCAGCTTCTCCGGGTCCAGTTTGTCACCACGAGGCATGCTGTGGTCCGGAGAAGTTGCTCTGGCGACCGTCAGGTACATCTTGAACCACTGCACGACCAAAACGCCACAACTATGGCCATCCCGTTGTAGCAATCCTGGGAATGTTCGAATATCCACTCTCGTCATCATAAGTGGCATGAAATGACTATTGATAGTGCTCTCCACTTTGTCTAAAAAGTCTTGTCTGTGGAATGGGTCGTACGTCCACACAATTTGCCTCTCCATATCAAAGATGCTGCCACACCAGTGAGGAAACGCGACGTTAATATATACAGGACAGAACACGATACGATTGGCTTCCATTCTGCTAAAGACTCGATCGCTAGTGTCGAGATATCCTTTTTATCTTTCCTCATCCGCCGTCTGCATGTAGATAGGATCGGCGACATTCACTAGCGTCGTCTTATGCCAGATAAGTTTGGTGGCTTCTTCTGCAACAGGCAGTGAGGCCAAGTAGACACAGGTATCGCTCAACCAGTTATCTCCTCCGAAACGAGCTAATTCCATAAATGCGATGTCGTGTCCACCAGAGTGATAGCCGGTATCCACATGGATGTGATGAATCGTGCGTAAAATGTGTTTGCGTTTCTCTTTTTCGGCGTCGTCTTCAATCAGTGTCGTCTTCACAAACTTGAATAGATTTCGTGCCACATCCATCTTTCTCGAAACCTCGTGCCATAATTTCATCCGCACAATATCCAGTACGGTGAATGTCCCACGCTCAATATAGATACTCCAACTTCACTAGCCGTCACGCTGCTCTCATTGATCAGCTCCTCTCGAATTGTCACATTCTTAGCCGAGTCTAAACACTTGATCACCAAAGATTCTATTTGTAACAAAGAGGACAACAAAGTTAGTCCTTCTTCACCAATTTTTAACCAGTTCCACTTCAAATGCTTGGTGATATTCCTACCAAGTCAATGTGTTCATCACCACCTCACCAACTTGAAATATATACCTGGCAGCACGAAGCGGATGTCGGTCTCGAGAACTGGCGCGGGCTTGCTGGCGATGATGAACGCTTTTGGCCGCTTGAAAGCCGCAGAGTCGAACATACGTCGAACCGCGCTCGGCGCATCGCCAATCTCAGCAATCGAGAGCACTTTCTTCTTATCTGCATCCTCGAATTTTTCGAGGGTAACGTCTCAAATTGTAACAATATCATCCACGAACACCATGGTTTCTTCAATTTATTTGACCTTCTTGAAACTTGACGCGCGACTGGCTGAATTCAGCTGCCCAAGAGTTTTCTTGGACCTCGAGCAGGCTTCCGGTGCCCTTGGCGCCGCTTTTTCTCCGGTCTGTTCGTCCATTTCCAGCTTCCTTTTTGCCGATGGTATGGTACCCAGTTTCCCTTTCCCACTGCTATTAAGCAGCACTTGTTCGACCAACAAGCCTAAATCAGCACTGCTCACAGACTCAGTAGGCTGATTTTTTTTTCTGGCGTGGCTTCGACTGACCGCTTGGTGCTAGTGTCACCACACGAATAGGTGTCACCACACAAATTGGTGACTTCCTCACCAACATCACCAATTTCACCAGTAACATCAATTTTTGAATCAATGTCAGTAGTCGCGTCATCGGGCGGCGTGTGCATAGAGAGAGGATGCTCATTCTCTCGGGCCATACGTTCCAGCTCTTCTAAGTGGTCGCGCCTTCTTCCCTTTATCTGCTACGCATTCAGCGATCCGTTGGCACTCGGCAAATACTGCGCGATACTTTTCGTTGTGCGAGAGCACGCGCTACTTACCACCGTCTTCCACTTCTTGAGACACGATAGCAGACGACAGTCCATCGTCTTTGCCAGCTACCCCACTATCGCTTCCGCTATCATCGTCAACAATTGACCAGCGGTCAGGGATGGCGTCAAAGGGAATAGAAGACCGAAACGATGCGTCTTCACGACGCAAGAACATGATGTGATGGCAGGGGAGCAGGAGCGTTTGATTGAACATGCAACGGCAGTTGTTAAACCCCAAGCTCACCTTACAGATTATAAAACAACTCGTTAGTATAACAATTGTAAAATGAGACAGCAAATTAAGTATTCGTGCTGAGGATGATACTTTGTTGGTCAGCGTGAAGAGTACTGGTGACGACTCACTCGAATCCACATCGTAATCGGATTCCTTACTGGCCGTGTATTGTTTCTCCACCAAGTCACACGCGTGATGGGTAGCAATCTTTGCAAGTATTTGCAGCTCTTCATCATACTTGTTGTTGAAGCGAAAGCCCACTCGCTTGGACTTGTACCGGTACTTGTCTTCAGCTGTTTGCTGGAGGAAAAGAAGATGATCTATACACTCATCCATGGGCATGTGACAATTGAGAATGTCCTTGGCAGCGCCTCAGCTGGCTTCCAGGCGATTATTCGTGTTGTTGTCCAAATGAGGGATACTACCCCGCAAAAAGGAACACCAAAGTTTCTTGCAGTTCAACCAATTGGACTCCAAGTACTCGTAGAAGGCCGGTTTAGTCTTGCACAGCACTCGGATAGCTTGTAAATACCGATCGAATTCGCGTTCGTCATCTGTCCGCACCATCAACGTAATCAAGTTCTTTACGTGCGTCTTCTCAAACGACGTGAAGCCCTACATCCTCTTGCTCGACTCCCGATGCAAATAGTCGATGACATGGAAGTGGCAAAGAATTATCTGGCAACTCCTTGGCTAGTACAACGATCTCCGTGAAGTCTTTGTCCACGACCACAACTTTCACATCAACCCAAGCGGTATTGTTCTCCTTGAGCGCCTGAAAAGCGCTTTTCATGTTCACCTTGGTTTCTCCATCGATCAAAGTATTTTGAGCGAATGAGCCGCTGCCAAACTTATCCATGAAACTGAACAAACGATATCTGCAAACATCAATGAAATTCAAACAATAGTTAATGATTGGTGAACAAACCACCAACATGTATCACTTGGTGACTATATCACCATTACTTTGGTAAACAAAACACCATACATAATCTAAAGCAGAACGTCCAGTTCAGTATACCTGTTGATGTTTGTCCCGTGGGTAGCATCGATGCACAGCGCTTCCGGAAACTTGCGAGCCATTCTTCTCATGTGCGCCGTCTGGAACGTGATACAGCTCGTCAGGTTCGTCCCAGGATCGCGAAAAATCTTCACTGCGTTGTCCGGTCCTTCACCTAAGTCCTTCAGCAGCTCTGAAACTCGGACGTTAGCGTCGGGCGACGTATACGTCTCGCGACGCATCTGAGCAATCATGCTTTCAGCGTCCTTTGCCTGAATCGGTTTGCCGGATGCTTCCTTCAGGTAACGAAGGATTTTCTTTCACTTGGATCCTCCTGCATAACGAAAGAGAAATTTAGCAACGGCAACACAGAAGGAGTCCATGGTCAGAAGCATATTGTACCTTGCCACATCGTCTTTGCGACACGCTTGATTCCAGGAGAGTCGATCTTGCGAGATTCAGCGTAGGAGTAGAACTCATCTCGTCCTACGCTGTGATTGTGGGTGAAGTTGTGCTTCGTCGTCCTCACAGTGTAAACGCCGTTGTCATCTCGGTTCAGCATTGTGTTTAGGCGCGCTGTGCAGCCAAGAGCCCGAGAGGTGTGATTCGTGCGGTCGCCATTTCCTTGGGTTTTAAAGCTCCAGCCATCCGTTCAGATGAACGTTCTTGAGTAGAACTACAGGGCTTCGTCGTACAATTCTGGTTCCCTCCCCGTGCGCGCGGCTCGGTGCCGAGTCTCACGGTTCCGATCGCGAATGGAGTTGCTTGTTCGTAGCTTGTATACTTGATACCTGTAACATGCACGTTTAGATAATAGCACTCAGTAAAGCACAATACAATCATCTCTTACCGGTCAAACGCTACTTGAAAGTCTTACCACGACTCGAACTCGCCCTCGATAGGAGGTAATGTCACCTTCACTGTCGTTCCAGCCGCACCTTTTTCTTGACTCCTCTTTGCTGCAGGACCGGAAACAGTCGTAACCATGACGGCGCCAAGTCGCGATGCGCCTGCGAGGCGGGGAAGCGGAGCGGGCTGCGGAGCGTGGGTGGTGCAGCCGGCAGCAGAGCAGGAACCTGGAGCGAGGTGGGTATTCGCTTGAGGGGCCGGGAAGGAATGAACGGCTCTGAATGGATTGAATATTTCGAAATTTGTTTTTTTAAATTCAGGGTGTATCCATATTACCGCGGTTAGGCTACCGACCAGTATCTGTACTTTTTTCCGGCCAAAAATTTCCTTTCGAAATGACCCTTCAAGGAGTTCCAAATCCATGGAAACGTACGGTTTCCGTCAAGATTTAATACTCTTTCTGTCAAATCACCGATTGCTATCGGTATTGCAACGAATTTTAGCCGGACTACCGGTATACTGGTTAGTAGAGGAAAAACCAAAAGACCGGTCCTGTCAAATTGCATACCTCGAATCAAATACCGAAGTACTACCAGTAAAACCGTGTAAACCGTACACGTGCATAACTACGGATTTCCGCACTCAGTGAAAACGTGCATAACTACGGAAAATGACGGTGGCCTGGAGAGTGAGAGTGGTGACCGCGATGATATCCGTCGCTCTCGAAGATTCGAGGTGAGATCGGGTCCCACAACCAAGCAGGAAACATGGTGTTAAGACGAGCTTCAATCTCCGTGACTGGAGGTGAAGTAGTTTGTGGTATAGGCGTAGACGTGGCTGGAATCGAGATAGTTGTTGCGATGGCCATTTTACTCGTACGGAAGATGCGATCTCCGAAGCATCTGTCCGTGTTCACATACCAGCTATCAACGATAAAGTTAACAGCTTCCGATTCCTTGCAAGAGGATGTCGGGTATGAAGCCACAGCGATCGAGCCGTCCATATCTTGGATGATCGTGAAATAGGTGCCGTCAGTTGCATTGAGGTGGCATTTGCCATCGGCAGCGTACATCGTTCCACTATTCAGAATTTGGCAGCTTGTTCCGTTCGCGTAGTTTTCCACGATAAGGTACGCCGTGGACTGAAATTTTGAGTCGACAAACTTGTCGAGATTGTCAACACACTCTCGTGTTTCATAAACAGCGTTTGGCCCGCCAAATAAAGTTTCACACCGAGCAGCAGTGGGGGGGATACACTGCATGGGGGTTGTGAAGGTCAGTTGAATCGGAGATATAGCGCAATAACTGTCTTCGTACACCACAACGACAGACTTCTTGCCTTGTGACGATGGACCCCCCAATCCACCCACAGAATACCGACGACCACAGTTGTATCGGGACTCGCATTGATATAGCATACACGGCGACGACGAGAGCGCCTGGCCGTCCAAGTTAGTATCGCTGGTCACGAAGGTGCACTCCGAATCCGAATACATAGTGATGGTCGCCGTGCTATCAGCCACATTTATGGAAGCGCGGAAACTTGTTGTACCACCCGCGTTGGTGTGGCACGATCCGTCCGCAGAGTACGTGGTCACATTTTCCGCCAACCTACACCACGGGTTCGAATACTCCTCCACGATCAAGTACGGGCTCTTGGCGCCGAACAGTGCTGCCGAGTAATCAGTGAAGCTACTCACGCATCCGGGAATCGCAAAGTGCGAGCCGCCATCACTTCGGCAGGTTACATCTGCGGGGGCCACGCACTTAAAGCCTTGAGAAAATGTTATCTGCGTCGGAGCATTCGAACAGGTGCTGTCGTCGTACACACCGACAACGGTGAAGTTTGGTGGCACACCACCAAAGAAAGCTGTCATATCATCCATACTAGCCCACGCTTGACTCACACCGATGACTTCCATTCGGATCATGCTCGTGCTCTCCACGTTTGTGCACGTTGCATCACTGTACGTCGTAATTGTAGCCGAGCGGTCCAGCGTGAGTCGGTGGCTTGCAGTACCCTCTGCGTTAGAGTAGCAGTTCTCGTCCAGCCGATACATCTTGGCGCTTGTCATATAATCACCCTGGCCTCCCCGTCCGGCCATGTATTTCTCCACGCCCAGATACGAGACCCCTTCAAGGGTGTCGCGGACGATCCCGACGTCATCCCATCCTCCTCTGTTGTAGTTGATGCAGTCCGAGACGGTGTACCCTGCTGCACCTTTAACACAAACGGGGTCGTAGTGGTTCGCTTGCGGAGTACACGTGAGTGAACTCGTTATCGACACATATTGCGCGGGAGCTTTGCATTTATCATCCTTGTACACAACCACAGAGGTTTTGACCCCGGCAGTCGGTAGCACACGGTGCAGGTAGAAAGCTATAAGAATGAAGAACTGATACAGATTCATGAGCGCACACTGAAACTTCTTGAAGGAGATGCCGGAATCGATGAAGATTGAAAAATGACAAAAGCAAAGCCTTGACACCACAGTGCAGCATTCCTCACCACTCGTCGAGCAGGTTCTCGATTTTCTTTCCGTTGATCCCATTCGACCCAAGGGTTTCGATGGCGACTGCTTAGGCTTTGGCAATATCTTTCTGTCGAAGCGACACCTTGGGACGCTCCATGTGCCTGCACTGCTGGCCCAGCAGTCAGTCTCAAGCGCACGCAGGCCTCAAGCTATCTGCTCCTTCGCTTGGGGCGCATTTGCCCGCATTCCACAAGGCCAGCAGACAATCACTCTTACAAATGCGCACTCGGCAGCAATTTATCGAAGATCAAATATGCAGTCTCACAGTCTACTTTCCCTCATCTCATCGATGTATCCTGGCTTTGTCCACATCAGTTCTAAGAGGTCTCAGTTGTGTTCTTTATGTGAAATACATAAATATGTGGCATCATCAACTTGACCCTAGATACACCCGATATGCTGCTCACGACGGCTTCTGCCGACCCCCCTGCGGGCTACGAGGACGAACTCTACTTCGCAGCTGCTGCTTCGCTGTCTCCTCGCGGTTTCTGGACACTGCTGGGTGTCATAATTCTCGTTCTATTGGCGTTTTCCTTCCTCCTGGCCAATGTCGTAGCCTGGTGCATGCAATTACGTCGCGAGCGCCGCATCCAGCGTAAAACGGAGGAGTTAGCAGCTAAATCCAAGGAGGCTGGGGCTCCGTCCGTGCCCGTGACCATTTTAACGGGCTTTTTAGGTGCCGGGAAGACCACACTGCTCAACCGGATCCTTCTGACCGAGGATCAGCTGCCCTTCAAGATTATGGTGCTGGAGAACGAGCTGGGCGCCGTCAGTATCGACCACACACTGCTAAAGGCTGGCGGTAAGGAGAAGGACGGGATTTACGTGCTGCAGAATGGCTGCATGTGCTGTACTGCTCGAGGAGGCAAAGGGAAGGGAGGAGACGAGCTGGAACGTATTCTGGACTATCTACTACAGCTGGTAGAGGAGCAGAGCTTCGACTACCTTGTAGTGGAGACCACGGGTCTTGCGGACCCCGGACCAATCATTGAGACGTTCTTGAGACTCAGAGCATCGAGGTTTAGACTCGACGCTATTGTCACTATGGTGGACGCTAAGGCGACGCAGAGATACTGGAAGCAGGAGCAGGAAGAATATCAGTTCCCTATTGAACTCCAACGACAGGCACTGTACGCGGACATTATTGTGATGAACAAGGTGGATGTAGCTACCGAGAACGAATGCAAGAGACTGGAGAAGGCGCTAACGGGAATCAACGAGGAAGCCACGGTTTGTAGCTGCGTGAAGGCTGATATCGACTTGGACAAGATTTTGAATGTCAAGACGTTCGATGCCGTGCGGTTCAATGCGCAAAGTGATGCTGTTAATGGAGCCAAGCGAAGTGTGAAGGCACGAGGACAACATACGGGAGGAATTAGCACGATGCACTTCGAGGTTGAGCAGGACGTGGACGTCGCTGCATTTGGCGAGTGGCTTTCCGAAGTAGTCACACGATATGTGAAGGGAGCGGATGTGCTACGTGTGAAAGGTGTGCTTTCGGTGGCTGGAGACGCTGAAGATCGCCGATGTGTCGTACAAGGGGTGCTGGACACGTACACAATTGCGCCTGGGTTGCCCTGGGAAGCTGAAGAGCAGCGAATCTCGCGACTGGTTCTCATCGGTCAGGAATTCAACCGCGCTGAACTGGAACGCGGCTTCCAGAACTGCCTCGTGGACGACAGCAGCGAGCCCAAGAAGGAACGGTGAACCGGTTAGTAGTCCAGGTTTCAGAGGTGCTTATCGCAACGGAGACAGTGGCTCGCACGGCTGGAAGAAGATCTGTAATCGATCGCCACCACCAGTAAGGGAATTTATCAATGTAGCTTATGTGCGCTGCTGCCAAGCTACCGATAATAGCTCGAAAAGATGCCTTAGTGACCGCGCGGTAGAAGATGATGCGTCCTAATATTGTCCTAAATGTCCTAAAAAGTACCGTAATTTATCCGTAGGTACCCGTCAGTAACCGACATTTCTTAGGACAAGCGCCCCGACTTTTAGGACACCCGTAATATTTCCGTAATTTATTCAGGAAATGATAAGCTGCAGATTGACCAACCAATGAGAGACCGTTTGCACCCGCAGCGAAGTGGAGTAGTTATGCCAAGGAGGAGGTTTCAATCTAATCCAGACACCGCGCCTGGCCGAGTCGAGGAACTTAGCGTAAGGAGCAAGGGGTTGGTGCAGGACGCGCAGCGTCGACCCCCGAGCGAAGCGAGAGAGGGGCGGGCCCCCCGCAGCGACGCCGCTAAGTCCGCAGACGAGAGCCAACGCCGAGTGTCCTACCAATGCAGAACTTTGGCCTATATTGTACTAGCATCCCAGGGTGTCCTAAAATCCTAAAGTAGTGTCCTAATTTCCTAACAGTGGAAAAGTATAGTCTACTATATATAATAGTAGACTATATATAGTTTCCCAGGTTGTCCTAAAATCCTAAAATAGTGTCCTAAACGTTTATGCATTAAAACAGTTTTATTCAACTAAGAAATTTAGGACAAAGCTAGGATACATTATTTTAGCATGTTTGTGTCTATTTTGTGGCAACGGAGGACAGTTATTTCGATACATTTTAGACAAGTTTAGGGGGTGATTTAGGACAGTTTTGGACAGTATTAGGACGCATTATTCGCGCATTTGATTTGCTGACGTACTTGAGCTTTGATCAGGATCCGTTGCAAATCTGTAGCCATGTTACCCTCTCCTAAAGCTGACACCTTGCACCTTAGGCACGATAACGAAGTACAAGAACAAAAAGTTTATGGAAACGCGTTAATACACATCTCTATCGCGGTGGCTTACGCGAGCAAGCCGAACTTCGTCAGGAACCCCTTGAGCTGTTCGTGGATTTCTTCGTTAAACGGCTGGGTCTTCATGCGGGCGATCCAGGCAGAGACCTTGGGGTACTTGGAGAAGTCGTAGCCCATGAGCTCAAGCTGGTCGATCTCGCAGTAAGCCGTGTAGTCAGCGATAGTGGGGAAGTCGGTGTGTGCGATGAAATCATTGACCAGAAAGGTCTCGAGCAGAGTAAACTCCTTCTCAACGAGTGCGTCTTTATCCTCTAGTGCGGCCTGGTCCTTGGGCGTATCGGCATTGAGTTTCTTGGCGATCTCCGGTCGAACGATGTTCAACGTAAAGAGGCGAGTGATGGTGTGGTGCCAGTGCAGGAACTCGTTGATCTTAGCGCGGATCTTGAGGTCCTGGGGGTACAGATCCTTAGGGCCGGTCCAGTCGTACTTGTCGCCCAGATACTGCAGAATGGCCATGCCCTCCGTCAGCACAAAGTCGTCGTCCTTGATGGCAGGCACGAGACGGTTGGGGTTGATGGCCTTGAACTCGTCCGACTTGAAAAAGTCGCTGCCCGGGAGCACTGGCACGAGTTCGTGGTCGACACCCTTGACCTTGAGCACCCAGGCCACGGTGCGGGAAGGCTGGCTGATGAGGTTGGCGTAGAGCGTGAGTGTCATCGTGGAGATCGGATAGAGGATGCTGCTTGAGTTGGATACGGCGGATTGAGGAATGACAAGGAGCTGGCACGGTATCCGCTGCTTGCAGCTGGTGAGGTATTCTTCGTCCTCTAGCCGTATTATGGACCACAGATCGGCGGGCAGGTGCCCAATGTGCTGATGATGCAGCTAGGGGTGCTTACATATGAGCTCCGGACAAGGTAGGACTGGCAGCGGTAAAGTATTGACAAGGTGGACTGGAGTGCCCCCACCTGCTGAGGATCAAAATGCTGTGAAGCTGTTCGAAATGTTCACGTAAAACTACTGTATAAGCGACATACGTTTGGGACAAGATATCGATGCCATCGTCTCGAATACACAGCATGACTTTTGTTTTTTCATATGCAAGACACCTATTACCACGCTTACGGTCACTACATCCTATCCTGAAGCGCTTACGGCTCGTCGGCCTTGGCCTCTGTCTCGACGCGCAGACCGAGCTTGGTCAGGAACTTGTCGAGGTCTTCGCGCACTTCGTTGTGGTATGGAATTTGCTGTCAGAAACAATAAATGGCGTATTAGTGACGCTGTAGTAGCCAAAACCTTTGAAAGCGTGTACGAACCTTCATCCGTGCGATCCAGGCCGTCACCTTGGGGTACTGTGAGAAGTCGTACCCCATCATCTCAAGCTGATCAATCTCGCAGTACGCAGCGTAGTCAGCGATGGTCGGTGCATCTGTATGCGCGACGTAGTCTTTGTCCAGGAATGCCTCAAGCAGTGTCATCTCCTTTTCAATAAGGGCATCTACGTTCTCGAGGAACGTAAAGTCCATAGGCGACGCCTTACCCGATACCTTAGCCCCAGCCGGACGGAGGATCTGTACTGTGAACAACCGGGTGTTGGTGTGGTGCCAGTTCAAAAACTCATCCACCTTGGCGCGTGTCTGCCTGTCGGTCGGGTACAGGTCCTTCCAGCCGAATTTTACAGCGGCATACGCTAGAATGGCATTGCTATAACAAAAGTTAGTGCGTAGTCTCCGATACCTGTTAGTAGATACACATACCCTTCGAAGAGAGAGAAGTCGCCGTCACGGAGCACCGGGACGAGTCCGTTAGGGTTCCACGTCTTGAACTCGTCCGACTTGATGAGGTCTCCACTGAACTCGACGTTCACGAACTCGTAGTCTGCACCTTTGACCTTTAGAGCCCATGCGACTGCAATAGAGAGGATTAGGAACTCATTGTCCATTTACCTATAAGCAAAACGTGAACTCTTCTTACCTGCGCGACTGGGCTGGCTAACCATGTTAGCGTAGAGCTTGAAGCTCGACGTCTTCTGTGGAGACGATGAGGTAGAACTGTTGCTGGCAGCCTTGCTGACGCGACGCGTGAACCGTGCTAAGGACGTTGGTAAGCTAGGCGTCGGAAGACTAGGCGTCGGTAAACTCCATCCACCCATGGTCGAGACGACTGAATTCTGCTGGAGAGTGACGTGTGCGTGTTAGCTGGCGAGTTGGATTGTGCTTGCACTGTACCTCAAGGCAATGGCGTCAACTAAAGGGTAAAGGCATTGAGTACATCTTCAGATCAACACGTCTTTATCTCGGAAAAGACTGTAATGGTGTTACCAACACCCGAAAATGCAGTCGGTGATGAAGAAAGCAACTGTAGATACCAAATAGAGCTCTGTTTCTATCATGTGGGACTGTAACAGGTTCAGCCGTCTGAACTCGTTCTAACGTTAGCGCTTCCAAGTCGTACTATTCGAGTCTGACAGTTCATACGGGAAGAGCGGCGCGCGCGGCACGACGGAAAGGCCACGGCACGTGTGGACGGAGATCTTGCCCTGGTTCAGCGTCTTCTGCGATGCTGCCGTGCCGTCGAGGTCTACGGCGGTGACGGAGAGCCAACCGAAGCCTGGCACCTCCAGCTCCACTACAGTCGTGCGCTTGGGTTTCTTGTGTTTGGACTTGGCCAGCACACTGTCGAGCATGTAGTCCTTCAAGTAAACGTTCTGAGATAGCGTAAGCGGACCGGTAAAGCTCATGGCATCCAGTCCACGAGGAGGTGAGAGGATTCCACCTGCATGCTTCACAAAAGTGTCCTCGGCACCTATTCAGTCACGAGAACTTTCGTTAAGAAAGGCGCACACATTGTTGCAAGGAATAATGACGCAGACTTACGTTCAGTGTTGGTGAGGTGTCCAGGCAGCACGCCGTACCAAGACAAGAGCAGGAAGTTCTTTTCGATATCTTTCCCGAGCGTCTCGTAGTCGAACCGTGCAAGAGCTCCAAGGAACAAGCTTCGACCGGGACGAACGCGATAGGTAGTAACCTGAGAAAACGAAAACACAACGCACTTAAGTAAGGTGGAACCAGGGCTGGCAATCAAGCTGTATCGACGACGTACTGGTAGCTGCTTGGCGGGGAACACGTTCTTCAGCTTGGCGGCACCATCTAGTGCAAGGACTTCCACAAGCTTCTGTCGCTTCGAGTCGGTGATCAAACCAGGAGTGTCGACGATGTTGAAGACCTCGTTGCGTACCATAACAGGCAGATACTGGACTGCCAGAGTCGTACCGGGCAGCGGCGACGTGGTCATCTCCCGATCCTCCTCGGAACTTGTCTCGATCATTTCTGGGTCTTCACCTGGGGCAACATACAGCTCTCCGTGCGGAGTCTTGATGGTTTGTTCACCCTCCTTTGTCGCTTCCTTTTCAGCCTTGGCTTCGGCCAACAACTCGTCGTCGATGTTCAGCATCGTCGCCGTCTCATCGTCCTCCAGCTCAGATAACTGCACCTCCGACATCTTCATGTACTTGCGGTGGTTGTGCTGCCACTTGCGGTCCACCAGATGGGACAGGAACGAGTTGAGGAACGTCGACTTGCCCACATTTGCAGCGCCCACCACACAGATATCGCGGTTTTGGCGATACTTGGTCACATCCTCCACGATCTCCTTCATCCCGATGCGCTTCATGGCACTGATCAAGTAGATGGAGATCAGATTGTCAATTCCCGCCTCCCTACAACAGCAAAAGCGTCAGTCTTCCATCCCTTTCACCCTCAACAACTCAGTTCATACTTGGCCTCTTGCTTAATCCTCCTCATAAGTCTTCTGATACCCGACTTGGTGGGAACCAAGTCTCCCTTGTTGACCACGAGCATGACTGGCTTCTTGCCAAAGATGTGACGCGCCTTGGGCAACAAACTGCCGGAGATGTCGAGGATGTCCACCAGCTGGATCATGAGCATGTCCTTACTGCGTAGCTCCATGACGCGTCGCTCGTACTCCTGGTACGGCATCTTGGTGTCTGATATCTTGCCGTATTGTGTCATCTGGAAGCAGCGCTCGCAGCGCAGCCGCTTGAGCTCCTTGAGGTCGTGTACGTTGCTCAGCAGCTGCTTGGGAAAGTAGCCGACCTGTTTGGGCTCCTTGTACTGCAATTCAATGCCACAACCACTGCACGTCCACTGCTCCATGATGGATACGTGGTTCAGGATCTGCTCCACCGTCAGTTTGGGCTTCTCGGCGTCGATAGCGGCGCGGAGAGCGCCAGCTGACTTGGACTGGTCCGATGACGAGCAATTGCGGCGGTTGGAGAGAGAATAAGACGACGAAATAAACGTCAGTGGATGTGCAGACAACGCAGCTACATGCTGACGAGCGTGCAGGCGCTGCGACGTCGCCAACACGCTGCGAGAGCTGCGCGACACCAGCGTCCGGACCGACAGCATGCTTGCCACTCAAATTATGCAGGTGGTAAGAAATTGTGTAGGGATTATGTGTTATTTGTGTGGCATAGTAAAAAAATGTGTAGCGTTGGTGTTCGGTACACAAAACGATCTTGAAGCGACTGCTGCACGCGATGAACGTGGGCTACGTCTACGACGAGCGCTACTTGTGGCATCGGCCATGGAGCCAGCAGTACTCTGCGTTGGTGGAGCCGTTCCGTCATTGGGAGTCACCGGAGACCAAGCACCGCTTCCATTCGTTGCTAGCGGTGTCTGGACTGCTGGATCAACTTGTGGCAATCAAGCCCCAGATCGCCACCAAGGCCCAATTGGAGCGAGTCCACACCCGTCGATATCTGGAAGAGCTGGAGCGACTTTCGCTTCGGGAAGAAGGCGGTAATGCCGGTGAGGAAGCTCCGTTCTCCCAGTTCGCCTTCGACATTGCGCGGCTATCGGTTGGAGGAGTCCTTGCTGCTGTCGACGCGGTGATGGACGGTCGGGTGGACACTGCCTACGCTCTTACACGTCCACCTGGACACCACGCAGTTGCGGATAGAGGGATGGGTTTCTGTCTACTTAACAACGTAGCTATTACCGCTAAGCACTTATTGGAGACGTGTTCAACTCAGATCAAGAAGATCGCCATTGTGGACTATGATGTCCATCACGGCAATGGGACCCAAGAAGCTTTTTACGACGACGATCGCGTGTTGTTTATATCGCTTCATCAGGCGAACAATTATCCAGCAGATAGTGGGGCTGTTACCGAGAGAGGAGAAGGAAAGGGACTCGGATTCAACGTTAATCTGCCGTTACCGCCAGGATCCGGGTCGGGGGCTTATGAATACGCGTTTAAAAGCGCCGTAGTACCAGCGCTAGAAAGTTTTAAACCAGATTTCGTGCTGGTGTCGTCTGGGTTTGATGCATCATATGCAGATCCGTTGGCAGCGATGATTCTGAGTAGTAGCGTGTTTCGAGTCATGGCACATGAATTGATTGAAGCAGCCAAGCGACTGTGCAGAGGACGGATTGTGTTTGCCCATGAAGGAGGATATTCGGAAACGTATGTTCCGTTTTGCGGCGCTGCAGTGATAGAGGAACTACTGGGGGTTCAAGATGTTGGCAAGCAGATAAAGGATCCGTTCTTGAGCGAAGTGGAGCGATGGGAGTATCAAGAGCTTCAAGAGCACCAGAAGAAAGTTGTGGACACTGTAGTTGACTTACGAACAAATATCAAGCAGACGTAAAAGAGGTTTCAACAGAATGTAAGCAGGAAAAAAGACATCCATGGCATTTACCGACCACAACTAGCAAAGAGAGCGTAACGACGTCGCTCACCTGCTTACTGGATGAAGGCCTTGGCAAGTGCCACAGCCTCGTCGACCTTCTCCACCGTCTTGGCTTGACCCGTGGCGTTGAGAGCGTCCTTGCCTCCACCCTTGCCCTTCATCACAGCCATGGCGTGGTTCACCCACTTGCGCGCGTCCAGCTGCTTGGAGTCCACGTGATGCTGGCTCACCTGCGTGAAAGCCGCCGTCTTGTTAGCGTCCGAGTCGGTACTGAAGATCATGAAGCTGCCCGTGGGGATGATAGTGCTCATGGCCTCCAGCATCTCACGACCAAGCTTCGAGTCCGTGCCCACGTCGAACTTGACGACGACGATCTCCTGACCAACCTCCTTGGCCTTCGTGGCCTCAGCGGTAGCGTCACGGACACCGTTGGCAGCACGAGCAGCAGCAGCTTCCTTCTTGATCTTCTTGACACGGTTCACGAGACCGTCCACCTGCTTCCGGAGCTTGTCCTTCAACGGCAGCGAGATCAGGGCCTGATCAAGGACAGGCTTGAAAGCCGACACGCTCTCGACGAACTCGTTGCCGTCCAGCTTGTCAATGGCATCGAGTTCAGCCTGGAGCTTGGCACCGCGTTCTTCAGCCTCCACGGCCAGGTCGCACGTGTAGGCAGACACACGACGGATACCCTTGGCAATGGCTCCTTCCTCGTACAGCACAAACTTCTTGGCCTCCTTGGTGTTCTTCAGGTGAGTGCCACCACAGAACTCCACTGAGAAGTTGCTCCAGTTGCTGTTCTCCGGATCCTCGAGCATCGGAGCAATAGGCTGACCGATAGAGACAACGCGAACGAAGTCCGGGTATGTCTCACCGAACACGGCACGCAGACCCTGGATGCGCTTGGCCTCTGCCTGAGCCGAGTTTTGCGTGTACACCTCCAGTTGCTGCTTGATGATGTCGTCGCAAATGGCCTCCACTTCCGCGAGCTGGTTGGGCTTCAGCGCCTTGTTGTTCGTGAAGTCAAAGCGCAGACGCGACTCGTCCACAAGCGAGCCACGCTGGTCCACGACCGTGCCCAGCACCTTACGCAACGCAAAGTTAAGAGCGTGCGTCATGGTGTGGTTGGGAGCAATCTTGGCACGACGAGCGTAGTCCACCTGGCACTCCACGGAGTCGCCCACCTTGATCGAACCAGAAGCAATCGGACCCATGTGCATCACGTAACCAGCGTACGACTCGACAGAGTCCACGTCCAGCTTGAAGTCAGCCGCACTCAGCACACCAGTGTCGTAGATCTGGCCACCAGCCTGAGAGTAGAACGACGTCTTGTCCAGGATGACACCAACACGCTCGAAGTCGCCAGCCTTCACCTCGTCCACGAAGTCCGAGCTGGACTCGGTGGTAGTGAAGATAGCAACCACCTTGGCTGACGTCTTAACGTTCCACTCGTACTTAGCCATGTCGTCCGTGGCGCTTATGTGCTTGCTAGCGAGTGTACTGGTCTCACGGGCCTCCAGAACCAGCGGGCGAGCACCGTTGCTGCCGCCCTTCTTGCGGTCCATCTTCGAGCGTTCGCTCTGCAGACGCATGCACTCCTCGTAGCCCTTAATGTCCACAGTCATGCCTTCCTCTTCAGCCATGATCTCCGTCAGGTCAATGGGGAAACCCATCGAGTCGTACAGGAAGAAGGCGTCCTCACCAGGCACCACCAGCTTGTCCGAGCCAGTGTTGGCTTCACGAATACCCTGCGCAATCTTCTTGAAGCGCTCAATGCCCTTGTTCAGAGTACGACCGAAGGACTTTTCCTCGTCCAGGATGATCTCCTCCACCTCCTTCTGCTTCTGAATCAGCTCCGGGAAGGCCTCGCCCAGCATGTTCACCACAACAGGCACCAGCTCCGTGAGGAAGCCGCTCGGCGCGTTCAGGAACTGCTGGCCATAGCGCACAGCACGACGCAGAATACGACGCAGCACGTAACCACGGCCGTCGTTGCTGGGCACAGCGCCGTCCGTGATAGCGAACGTCAGTGTACGCACGTGGTCCGCCACCACACGGTAGGCCATGTCCTTCTTGTCCGGGTCTTCCTTGCCCAGCTTGCCCGTGTACGGAGCCGCCTTGGTCGACTTCTGGATAGCAACGAACAGCGGCGTGAACACGTCCGTGTCGTAGTTCGAGTCCTTGCCCTGTAGGATCGAAGCCAGACGCTCGAAACCCATACCGGTATCCACGTGCTTGTGCGGCAGCGGCACGAGCTTGCCGTCCTGCTCGCGGTTGAACTGGATGAACACATTGTTCCAGATCTCGATAACATCTGGTCGGTCGGCGTTCACGAGCTCGGAAGCGTCACGGTTACCGATGCGGTCGTAGTGGATCTCGGTACACGGGCCGCACGGGCCCACGTCTCCCATCTCCCAGAAGTTGTCCTTGCAGCCGAAAGGAAGCACGCGCTCGGCGGGCAAGTAGTTGAGCCAGATCTCGCGGGTTTTCTCGTCGGAGGGCAGACCCTGCTTCTCATCGCCGCCGAAGTACGTGGCGTAGAGGCGGTCCTTGTCGATCCCGAAGACTTCCGTGAGAAGCGTGAAGCTCAGGTGCACGGCCTCCTTCTTGAAGTAGTTGCCGAAGCTCCAGTTGCCCAGCATCTCGAAGAACGTGTGGTGGTACACGTCCTTGCCCACGTCGTCCAGATCGTTGTGCTTACCGCCGGCACGGATGCACTTCTGCGAGTTACAGGCGCGCACGAGCTTGGCCATGGGGTGCGACGGGTCCACCTGACCCAGGAAGATGGGCTTGTACTGGTTCATACCAGCGTTGATGAACAACAGCGTCGGGTCGTCCAGAGGCACCACGGGGCAAGACTTGTAGAAAGTATGCGGGAGGTCCTTCTGGTTCTCAAAGTACTCGACGAACGTCTTGCGGATGCGCGCGGCGGGCCAGTTCTCCACTGAGAAGGGAGATAGAGCAGCCACCTGGCCCTCCAGCGCCTCCACACGCACGTCCGAGGCCGCCACGGCCTTCTCCAGTGACGCAACCTTGCTCTCTAGTCCGCTCATGGCTTGATTGTCTAATGCGGTTTGCATTTATGTGAGACCTGTGCGAATTAGGCGGAGATGACTGTCGGCCAGCGATCCAAAGGGGAGTAGCGCGTTATGATTGGTCGAAGTTGAAGCATGATTATCGTAAATCATGATTGGATGAAACACTACTTGATGCAGTTATTCAGAGACGAGTAGTGTGCGTTACTCGAAGTCACCATCACTTTGCGAAACGGTTCACCGAGTGCGCAATGGACCGCTTGCATCAGGAGCTGGCGACGCTGCCTGGGCTAGCGCAGCTCGTAAGGTTTACAATATCGCTCTGTCTATTGCTGTGCGTCTCACTTAGAATTTTCTTACTGCAGTCGGCGTCACAGCTGCGCGATCTGCCGTGGAGAGTCAAGGAGATGGTGTTTATAGCACTCTTCCGAGAGGTACAGTCCATTATCGTTGCATCTAGTCCTTTAGAGCTCACATACAATGACTAACTAGCTGTACTTGGTTGATGCAGCAAATTTCTTCGAGTACAGTGGCGGAGGAGCTGCAGATCAAGAGCAGAGACCGTAAACTTGAGCGCAAGGCGGACAAACTGCTCGACGACGTGTGTGTAGGCTGCAATTTTGCTTCTGGGTAGACAATGATGCTAATATTGAGAGTGTTGGTTGATGTGTTGGTGATTATCATAGAGATCGAGCTGCGGTGCGGAAGAAGGAGGAGAGCTATCGAGCGGACTTTATGCAAGTGGCTGCTGCGGAGTTGGCGGTACGTTGTCCTCAAAACAGTAATGAAAGTGTGGGCTAAAGTTGTTATTATATGCAGAGACTGGGAGCGCCGGCGTTAATTACGTGGCAGAAGTTAGTGTTTGATAAGGAATGCTGCGCACAGGCATTTCGACTGTTGCTTACGCGGATCAAATCGTCGCGACGGAGTGTGGCTAGTGATGTTAGCACTAATAGTTCATCATTACTTGCAGCACGGTATGCTGCTGGAGGATTGCGTCAGAGCGGAAGAAGTCGACATGAAAGTGACAATAATGCACAGGACGACGATCGTGGAGAAAATCAATACGACACCACCGAAGGCGATGATGAACTTGAAGGTCGCACTAGATTTCCTCCGTTGAAACCGACTCTTCGTCGGCCGTCGGCTACTCGGAAGAAAGGAAGCAGCTTTACCTCTCAGTCCACTTCGAACAACAAGAATACAGGGCTGGGTTGGAATTTTGACACAACGATCGAGACGCCTGTCAAAGAAGACGAGCTTGATGGTTTTATTAACGATGGGTCATCGGAGAAAAACACCCAGATAGAGCGAACAGCCCGTCACCAGACAGGAGCTGGTATTTCAATCGAGCGGACACTCCCAAGCAAGCAGCCGTCGTACTTTGCATCGAAGTTCAAGAAGAACGCGTTGCAAGCATTGCAAGAAGAAAATGCCGCGTTGACGAGCGAGAACGCCAAATTACGGGACGAAATTAAGCAGTTGGAGGCTCTGAATGTTGTGCTCCAGTGCGACAACTCCAACAACGGAATGCTGGATGACGGTCTGGATTCATCGGAGTTTGCACAGAAACGAATGAGATTATTGCAAGCTCAGAACCTGCAGCTTCAACGACAAGTGAGCCTGCTACAGCAGGCAATGCAGGTCCACGAGAATGCTGAACCGAGTTTGATGTCTGCGCTGAACAATTGGCGCTGTGTGATTGAAGCTGGAAAGGAGGAAGCTAGAATTGCCGGCGCTGACCAGAACGCGACAGACCCGCCGACTGAACCAGAAGAGGCTGGAACTCGACAGCCGATCAAGTGGATGTTGGCTGTACCCGATAAACTCATGAATGAACTGAAGCGTGTGGAGGGACAAATTCGAGGTGCGTCAAATGCTGCGAACGCCTGCTTTGAAACAAAACTCCGCGTGAGTAAGTTGTCAGCCTCCTTCTTGCGTAACGAGGACACTTCGCTGAAGATATGTGAGACCTTCAGTGGAGGGCCGTTAAGTCTGGCGCACCTACGAGTTGAAAGGGTGAAGCAGCTAGAGGATGCGCTTGGGTCTGTATCTGCACACTTGGACGAACTGAGCGCGCAAGTGTTGCAGCGTTTCCCCCCGAAAGTCTCAACTACCGATCCACTGCGCTCTCGAGCTTACGAACTGGGAAGAAGTGTGCAGGTATTACTACTCGAAGTTGGGGCCTTTGGTGTTGTAGTACCGACTCCGTCAATAAGAAATGCTGCTGCATCGATTGATGATGAAAGGGTTACAGTTGGCGATATCATAAAGGCGCTTTCATGGACTACTGGCGTGGCAAGAGGGCCAGGGGGTGCAAAAGATCGCGAGAAGCAAGCGAAGATGATGCTGAAGCAGCTACATGCAAGACATACTGCTACAGAGAACGATCTTGTGGCTTGTCGTAGAGAGGCAGAGTACTGGCGAACAGCATGGTGTACGCAAGATGATATTCTCCGCAGGTTGGCCAAGTGTGTACGCGGCCTTGGGCAGAAGAAAGTGGAGTGGTGTCAACATTATTTATTGGCGCCCATGGTGAATTTATCTGAGGTGTTTACGTCTTTTCAACAAGCCTACGATGAGAATTCCACTCGTCAGAATCCGTACCTGCCGCTGCTTGTGGAGACTTTGAGCATGGAGCACCCGATGCTTCAGGATGCATTGCAACAGTGGCGAGAATATTCAAATGATGTCCAACTGAAGATGGATGAATTAGTGGCAGATTACGAGGCCAACCGACTTGTTCTCGCCTCGTCGTTTGATGCTCCAGCTACTCCAGTGTTCGCATTGGACGTCGATACACTCTCCTGTACGAGTCAACATGTTCCAATGCGTTGAGAGCAAGAATGCTGTTGTTGCTTCTAAGGCGACACGAATGGATGGCTATGAATCGTCAAAGTTGATCAGAGTTCGCTCGAAACATTTTACAGAGCAATTCGTGCGTTGGTGCAACAACTCCTGTGTTCGCTGAAGCAAAGGCACTAAAAAAATTATTAAAGTGTAGAATCGATCAATCTGCGTGAACTAAGACATCTACCTGCAGTTGTCACCAAGGTTTACTACACGCAGTAACTTAACTTGGCTATGATGACAACAGGCGATGTCTCAAGAACACAACGCAACCTGGAAAGACTGAAGAAATGATGAAATGAAAATGGACGAATAATTGCAAATTGAGTCAGCGAGAAAGAAAAACATTGATCAACTCCACAATGTGAGCCTACGGCAGAGTGATTTGTTGTGTGAGCGAACAAGTACCAGTGTTCTGAGCTTTTCGAGGACGTGAGTTCAACAGAATCGAAGTTGTTATCAAGTACTTGTAGACGGAGTGACGAGAAGTGCAAGCGACGTGAAGTGCAGGAGATCGACACGATTCTGGCCTGCTATGTCTACGCCTTCTGGTCTGGAACGACCAGAGGCGATGCCAAAGCGGTAGCAACAGGAGCATCAAAGATTCTTATCACGATTTGCTCGATCTCCTTTGGTGTCTTTCCGCACGCAGCGAGATCCACGACTAAACGCTGGCGATCTTTTCCCTCAAGAACGTAGCGTTGATCCGCAGCTCGCTGCACTTGGGTGGTGGTAGAACTCGTGCGGGGCTCCACGATCCTCCAGGCCTCCCAAACTTCACGGTAATGGTTTGCACACTTGACGATATCTTTTTCGTCGCATTGGAGAACAAGCCCCGTGTGGCAGGACACGAAGTACAGAGCACAGCTGAAGTGGCTCGAATTCGTCTCCATAGTAAAGAGCTCCCGCTCGCCAGGCTCTTTAGGGTCGAAGACGCATTCCCCGCTTGAGCGAACTTGAAGGAAGCGTCCGTTGTGAACTGATTGGATGGCGACCTTGTCGTCGCGGACACGACGTAAAATCATTTGCTCGTAGAAGTCGCGGTTGTCGGTCAGACAGTGAGCTTTCTTGGATCCAAACGGGCTCTGCAGGGTCTTCTGTCTGAAGAACGACCAAAGGACCACAGGCACGTTGAACGGAACGTCGGTAAGGTCCATGGCAAGTTTAAGCTTAAGAGGAGTGCTGTGAAAAATGGGGATGAAGACGGGATTCAAAATGCAGGCACAAAGATTTTATTGTGTGTTACTCGAAATTTCCGTACAGCGACTCACCCGAATAAAAGCACCCTCCCGAATAAAGCCCTCTTTTCTAAATAGCGATATTTTCCTTTTGGTCAATACAATCTTCAAGATAAAACTTTGAGAATTGCGTAAATGTGTGAACATTCTATGAATTTGGACCCGCACTATTTAACAGAGCCCGGATACTGATAGGGCGCATCCGTTAAATACGATATGGATCGTGAACTGGTAATTTTGGCCGGAATTTACAAGACAGTGTCCCGCTACGCGAGTATTAAAAATTCAGAGCACTTTCAGATGAAATTCGTTTCAGCGACTCAGAAAGCGCTAGTTTTTTAGGGTTAATCAATCCAGTGGACGTAAATTCCGCCATCGAGCAAACCAAATTGAGTAGATTACATTAGCTACGATACTGATGCGTTGAGTTACACCTGTTCACGTCCTAGCCTGGAGTTCAAAATAGGCAGTCCAGAGTCTGGACTGCCTATTTTAGGCTTCAACAGTAGCACAAATAGAAGACCGCTTACCCCCCCCCCCCCCAGGTATTCGCAGTATATTGACTCGGTCTCCTAATTTACTGTTATTAATAATTTATGCACTGCAGAAGTCAGATTCGTGCAGAAAGTTTCATGCGTGAAACAATGGATTTATCTATCTGAGAATAAAGAATCTCAATTGAATAGTACTTCGAAGTACTACTGAAGTATTTGGTTCAGCTCATCCGCAGAAATCAGTAGAGTCATAAGTAACCGTTACCGGCGAATATATTAAGTTGTAGTGATGATGATGAACAGTAGTGCGGGTTTAGCCACGTTAATTTGCATTTGATATGTTTTTAAATATTAGAGCATGTAACTAACCTAACATTTTAGCGATTTAAAAGTGGAAAGCTGCATGCAGTTTGATATTGTAGAGCGCATCATCCCTATAGCAACGCTCGTTCGCTTAAAATAACTCGTGCTGTGTCACCATCGCTATTTAGAAGCTCTGAGAGCATTCTCATCTACCAGGTTCAGTTTGCAGCATTCATTATCCAGCTCCACTTACCAGCTTCAACGAGATAGTCAATGAAGCCGGTAAGTGAAGCTGGTCAAACCCAAATTTTGGGTTGTCCAAAAATATATCAGGTATTACGCATACTCGTATGTCAGATGTAAGATATTGGCACTGCCAAGTTGGCAGTACCAACTCGTTTACCGCTCCAACATCTTCCTCTTCATCCTCGAGCTCAACAGAATTCACATTGTTCTGCAAGTACGTGGATGACCTGACGACACCAACACCGATGTGACTAACCTTGCAAGATCTCGTTCGTCGGATGTGACTGCCATATCTGATGAGCGAGCCGGTGAACCTTCTTATGCAACGAGGACACTTCGCTGAAGATGCGTGAGATCTACATGTAATGGAGGACCGTTAAATTTTGCGCAGTTACGAGTTGAAGCTAGAAAATGTTCTTAAATCTGCCCTGCAAAAATGTCTGATCGAAAACCATTAAAAACATGCATGAATCGAGGTTGTGAGCTAGTGGACGGGGTGGTAAGTGCAAGCAACATGAACTGCAGGAACCCTGGTCTGCGTGCCTACTCCTTGTTGACTTGAACGACTAGAGTTGGGGCCGAAGCGGTAGCAAGTGGAGCATCGAAGAGGCTTGTCACGATCTGCTCGATCTCCGCCGGTGTCTTTCCGCACCTGGCGAGCTCCAGGACTAAATTCTGACGGTCTTTGCCCGCAAGATCATAGCGTTGGTCCAAAGCTCGCTGCATTTGGTTGGTAGTGGCACTCGTGCGGGGCTCCACAATCCTCCAGGCCTCCCAGTCTTGACGGTTCTGGTTCGCACACCTGGCGTCATTGTTGTCGTTGCAATGGAGGACATTTCCCGTGTGGCACGACACGAAGTACAGAGCGCAGCTCGCGTCCGTCTCCATGGTGAAGAGCTCCCACTCGCCAGGTTCTTTAGGGTCGAAGACACATTCTCCACTTGCGCGAACTTGGAGGAATCGGCCGTTGTGGTCTGATTGAATGGCGATCTTGTCGTCGCGGACACGACGTAAGACCACTTGCTCGTAGATATCGCGGTTGTCGGTTAGACAGCGAGCCTTCTTGGAGCCGAGCGGGTTCTGCAAGCTTTTCCGTTTGCGGATTGACTGGAGGATCACAGGGACGTCGAACGGAATCTCGGTTAGATCCATCGCGAAGCTTCGGGTGTGCTGGGCACTTGAGCTCTAAATGGCAAATGCGATGAAGATTGAGGGTCGCCCACAAGTGACCGTTTACATTGTGCATATGCCTGGCCAGGACAGCCTGGAAATCTATGGAAGAATGCGAAAGTCTTTTGCGGAAGGACGGCTCGGTTTAAGGAAAAGAGATTATCAAATTCTCACAGGGCGGACAGTTGCAAGAATTGAAAGCCCGCTACGTGGAGTACATGTAACTTTAGTGCGGCATCGCACGATCATCAGCACACACAGATTGGGATGACCATTAAATCAGCTCTCAAAAGAAGTAAAAAAAATCCTGCTTGACTCACTTTTTTTTTCATGCTGATCCTGTTCCTGCTTCCCAGTGAAGGCCCTGGAGATGCTCGTCGCGTTATTATCTGTGGCCTCAACTAGGGCTTCGCGTAGGCTGAGGTAGCTTTTTTTTTCTCTTCGTTTTTTATTCCTGGCAGCAACAGTATGTTTATTTTTGTGGGGTCCTGTTCAACTGTAAGTTTATTTCACAATAGAGCCGGCATTGATGTAACCGCAATTTTCAATGTCATTTTCAGAATTCTCAATTGAATTTTACTAACGAGTGCTCACAGCTACTTCTGACGTTGCGCATACGCCTACTCTTACCAGTACCAGCGCGATTTCCAACTTCTAGCGGTATATAAAGTGCCATTATGACGACCAGGAGCCCGGGTATACTGGACAGTTAGTCGGGCTTTCTTCGAAATAAAAGGTAAACGCATCCACAGGGGAAAACAAATTGCGCGACGTGCAGTTTTTTACACATAATTATGAGATCGACTTGGAATTTGTGTATACAGTTGATGTAGAATAGGCCAAGTATTGAACAAAACACGAGTTGATCGCAAAAGTCTACGTCGTGATTCACGAAGCTCTGAAATCAATTTCGAAAAACTTTATGCACCATTTCTTTTGAGGTTTTACTTCTTGCTCCTGCATCAGCGCACCTCCTGCTGTGTATGAATGCTATCTCCCTGTTATTGATAATAAAAAGCTGCTCCAACTTTCTTTACTAGCCAATTTCTGTCTTCTCACATTTTAGCCAATTGCTGTGTATGTCAAACTCACTGAGGCTCTGGTCGCGCTGGTTCTCGGACACACTTGAGAGGGGTAGGGAAAACCTGTAACTCGGAACCAGTGCCTGTCTGGATATCATCACTGGCAGCGATGCGTCGGTGAGCTACTGGCGGTGTGCACTTCTCGAGCAAGCCAAGCTTCTGGTCCGCAGCATTAGCATTCTTCACCCACCCACCCCCAACTGCATCATGCCTCCCTCGAGCTACACTGACTCCTCCACCAGCCCGGAAGCTCTTGCGTCGACGCCTTCTCTCAACGGCTACAACGACGTTTGGGCTCGCCCTGAGCAGATGGAAGGGCGGCGGCTTAGTACGATGATCACTCCCCGAGTGAGCGTGGCAACAGCTCTTTAGTGTGAGAATGCAAGGATTCGGGGCGGCGTTCCCCCAGCTAATACAGCTACCAGCGGTTCCGTGGGTGGCCTGCTCGATTCCGGTGCTCTAGCCTTCGACAACATGGCTACACATGAGTCTCAAGTTGCCCCTGATCAAGCGTATTGTATCACACCGGCGTCAGCTGCCACAGACAGCGCTGCATCACTATTTGAGCCTGGGGCCAAGGTTACAAACGACGCGGCTGGCCACCATGCTTTCGACACACCAAATGCCTGTGCTGTTTCTCGAGAACCTCCACTAGATCCTAGATGAAATAACGTACAAGCTACAGCTCTTACAAACCTATACTTCTTGTAAGGTTTCCAAGAAAATGAGTACGAAGCATGCTGCACAGTTTGTGGAATGTCACCTGCGTGCAACGCAAGTGACGGCAAAACCAAGCGTTATAGCTTTCGGCATCTAACATAGACTCAAATGCAATAGCTGCCTCAAAAGTAAACACATACACTGGAGGGATCCCATGCAGCATCAACGCACATGCTAGCGCGACACTTGCAGCGACGGTCTTTCGCAGCGAGCACGGCTAGTCGGTGTGTTATTGGCATTGGCCAAAGCGCAGAGATTGCAAACTGGAGTCACTGGCTGTCAGCCAACCAGCCTTACACAGAACTTGGGAACCCGGGCAATTCTCGAGTCCCCGAGTTCTTGTTGCGGCACACAATTTACCCTAACCTCTTTCGTAATGAGCCAATCACAATATAACCCTTTACCTAGACCGACAACCAGACCGACAACCAGCACCAGTCAGCGCCTAATGTCTGATTCTTTCATTTTAAGCAGCTCGTATCTGTACTTAAGCGGAATGCTTCACCTGATTCGGCTTCAAATAGCATGCTTTGGGCTGCGCTAGCAGCTTTACTGCTATCTCAGAATTAACAACATCACGGATTATCACGGTTAGAAGGTAGGCTTCAGCGGCCAATGAGATTAAACCTACGTGTCCCGTCCTTTTCAACTCAAATCTTCTTTAAAAAAAAGAAAGGTTTGAGGAGAGATGAAAGTTTATGTTGGTTGGTGGAAAATCGTCATAGTAGATTTGATTTGATTGGCCTTGACAAGGTAACCGCACAGCCAGCAGCTTCGCACAACTTCCATTTTTGCAGTTCTACAAGATGGTTAACAAGAGGCGGAGTGTTGAGGAGGAATATGCGCTTCTCGGCTTTATATCATCGCATCTAGAGCAGCATACAAAGGGAGTGAAACCAACTCTACGACAGCGCTTTAGAAGTCATTCCACAAAAATCTACAACACAAGTGAAGACCAAATGCATCGAGCTCGAGAAATCGTCCAAGACCTACAAAGACAAGCTGACTCGGTCGGGTTCTTGGGCCACTCACCTCACACGATTTATTTTCGTGGTATCACAAATTCAGTGATATGATAACTTGGGCTGTGCGTAGGATGGGGTTGCCGAATACCAGACTCCGAGCACATACTGTCTAGGATCGAAGTAGTCCCCCGGTTTCACTGCCATCACGGTCAGTCCCATTTGTGACGATGTGCCGTTTCTCAGATCGCTTGGAGCTGAATTTTCCCGGTGATCCGAGACTTGATTACTTGAGATGGCTTCGGATTGACACCAGTACCAGGTCTGCGGTGCGCTACCCAGATTTTGAAGACAATTACCAAATTGGGGCCCATGTAGAGAATGGCGAACATGTATGGGCCACTTGTCTCCGGAAATGTGCGCATAACCGACGACTCCCAGATTCCGAGGGTCTCACTTATTTTCACTTTGATCATGAATTGTACCCATGGATTCCGAGACTGAACCCACCAAGCAGCGGCCCCTCAAGCTTCCATAACAATCAGGACCATCACTCTGCCGAAAGATCGCAGAAATCAACCCAACCAACAGATACTCAACCAAGAGCAGAAGTAGTTTGCATGATCCTTAAAATCAAATAGAGTTCGTTGTGCATCCAAGGCCGTAAGTGAGGGCGGCGTTCTCCAAGATTACTTTAAGACATAAAACTTGGGGATTCACTGCCTATAGGTCTGGACGTGATCCAAGTTATTCCATATTTCTACGCACTAGTTTGCCGATCTGCAGACGGGTTCAGTGGGCTATATATTCGGGAGGAAGCGTTGAATGAGGCTCCTAAGAGTGATTTATATTGTATTTAGACTGAGAAGTCAACTACTTTGTGAATGACTGTTCTCCTCTGGCAGGAGTGGTGCGCGTGGCTCTGGGATTGATCAAGTGTCCCGGATTTGAGCCTGTATACTTGGGTTCAGCCATTACCAAGGCCGAGAAGGGAAAGAAGTGGTATTTTTAGGCCTTTGTTCTGGGCCTCAGAGAGAACAAGAGTATCTGTGTGGATTGCATATTTGTTTGTGTTTAACTCTATATTTGGAGTTGAGTATCTGTTAGTGTTGACGGCTGTAGCTTCGAGGGTATCGGGGTCGATACTAATCTCTGGTAAAAGAACCGCTACAAAGGGATACACAAGTGCGCGCCTGGCCAGCAGCTTGTCTTATAACTCGTTGCGCCCGACGATCTGATCTTCACCTGTTGCTCGTGGTCGTCTGCCTGGGGAATTTCCAAAGTCCTCGGCACGTGCAAGTACCACCTTGGAGGCACCCGCCTCGTCACACATTGCTCGCATGCCATACAAGGATCCTGGACGCCCAACCTGCAATACCATAGTTACCACATCGAATTGATTAATCCACTCGAAGGCTGGCCGAGTTGTCTCCACAATGTACTCGCACAGACGAATCGCATCGCTCAGTGCATCGATTGCAGTCATGCACAGACCAACATGGCCACCAGTTAGCACTGTAAAACGCGCATGGAATACCCCCGCGCACTCTTCGAGCCATTTTTCCACATACTCACGAAGTTCATCTTGTCTGGTGTTCGCGTAGTCAATGCCGAGGGTTATGTGCGGCGGAAACCAGCTAGTGAGCTTCGAACACAAGGTGTCGGGGTATACTTCGCTATCACCCATAATCTGACATTCGTGTTCTTGCGGACGAAAGTCTTCTTGACTATTTTCCAGAACGTCCCATACTCTCGCTTGGAGGAATTGGAATAATCTTTGTTGTATATCCTGTGCGTATGGTCCATCACAAAATAGACTGTATACAAACCATGATGCGTCACTCCATTCGATCATACATATGAGTTCGAAATACTATCCAAACATTTGGTTTTCGCTAAAACCAAGAGACCAAATACCACGACAAGTTGCTCGTCACCTGGGTGGGGTTCTACCAAGTCATTGGTGCGGGCCCACATTATTTTGGCATCCGCCATTTCTTGGCGTTAGATGTCCACTCTTCACGGCTCAAATTTTACGCTGATAAATCGTTTTTAGTAAGCGAGGAGGTGCGTGATCATATTGCAGCCCACGGAGTTGTACTGTCAGTGGAAAGCTTCAGGATAATGGAACGAAGCCAACAGTGACTATGAAGTCCTCGTTAGTTGGCTTGAGTCGGTTGAAGACGCTTGAGAATCAACCAAACAACTCAGCAAAGATTTACCTGCGCTGCTGACAGCATTTGCAGCAACTACGAACGACAGAAAGCTCGAGTGGTATATTGCCGCAGAAACAAAGGTCAAGTCGAGGTCAACGGATCGACCGCCGCCAAAAGCACAGCGGAGCGTGTGCCTCAAGGATGTTTGAGTGGTCAAGGCTTGGGAAAGCAGTGTAGTGGTGCTCTGACTAGGCACTCAGCAACTCCAAGCCACCTCCTCTATTGCGCACTAGGGAGGAAAATCTAAACTGACATGTATTTGAGCTCGTTAATGACTGCACTGCCTGTCTCCTTTGTCCTTACGCTTGCTCTGCGGTCCCTCCTGTTGCCTTGATGGATCCTGAACCTGAGTACATGGATACAAACCAGAGCCTGCGATTCCATACGTTTCAGCGGCTGAGATCCCAAACGTTTCAAGCTGCTGCGCTGCGGCAGAACAAGTGGAGATGCTCTCATTGAAAAACCTCCGCCCACTCACGCAGAGCAAAGATGAGGAAAGCATGGCCGATCTGGCTAGTTCAGTGTTTGAAAAAAGAAGAAAAAAACACAGCAGGCACGATAGGACGTTCCAGACAGTAGATGTTTATCAGAGATTCCACTCACTAGGATTCACAATAGAGTTTGGATTTACAAGAAAGCGGCTGCTTCCCTAGCATTGGTTTTATCGCTAAGACTTACAAGCGATAATTTACACTACTGGAGAGTCTGGAGGATTGTGGAGCGTCGTGTTACCATAAGCTATGTGCCCCATGTGCCCACCCCGCGTAATATTCTTACTGGTAGAGAACGACAAGAATTCATTTTCGAGCTGGCGAACTGTGGAAAGAGATCGAGCAAGTTGTGGAGAGGATGTTTGATGCACGGTTATCTTCATCGAAGGCGATCGACCGAGCCTCAGTTTCAGCAGTTTGTATCGAGAAGAAGTAGAGTTTTTGTAACACGGAAAATAAAGACCTCCTTCGGTTTGAGCGACAATTCTACTTCTAAAGTTCATTTCAGACGTAGTATTTCTCTATTTCTAAAAAAAGTTTACCGCTTCAGTAGTTTTTAGTTAGCGGCAAACTATTGTTTTAGAAAAGAATTTCAAGTTCTTTATTTTTTAAAGAACTTTCAAAAGTTGGAATTGAATTTGGTAAAATTTGAAAAGGCTAGTGGCGTTCTTTCTTGACTTCGTTTTCTACACTTTAGAGTGGACACACGAAGATGGTTCAGAATAGCCTGCTGTGTACGATCTAGTATTTGTGTGGAGTGTGAAGGTTACACCTGCAAGATGCGATCGCTGGTATATTGAATAAATTTCCCAAGACCACAGTTCTTCCGGAACTATTGGCACTCATATTGGCACGGACTGACGAAGGTTAGCTGAAGTTTGACAGCTTACAGACCCCACGTCTCTTGCGCGGGGATATCAGTGAAAAGTACCCGATAGTGCACCATCGACGCAGCTCTCGACGTATTTCGGGGATAATTTTGGCCCCGAAGACGAAATGATTCACTTTCTGGTGTTCCTGCGTATCTTCTTGTTGGGTCAGCCGTAACATTGAAACAACCACAGGAGGATGTGATCCGGTGTGGATTGAAAGGGTCCAACTGTGGAATTCTCTACATGACGAGAAGACCATGCTGCGGGTTGACTTGGTCAAGGACGTGATCGCCCAACTGGACAACAACCAGTCTTGCTCATTTTGGGTCTGCAAAGACGGGAAAACTGCTCTGGTAGCGCTGACGAGTCGCGAGTTGGTGAACCGAGCCAAGCAGACTAAAACCACAATCAATTTATCTTATCGACCACAACACGTAGTCGCCCGCATCAAAGTTCGGGCGGTGAGCGTACTTCTGCATTTTCTAATTCCGCACAGTCTGTCGTGCACGATTACTGGCTTGTGGGGTTCATCAATGGTGCGTCGGAGATTGTCTAAACAAGTCGTTATGGCTTCAGATTTTCCCGGTATTTCAATAATTTCCTTCTGTTTCACATCCATGCATAATGCTAGTGGTGATGGTAGTTGCAATCACAAAACAACTCCATCGGAGTTCGGTTTCCGAAGGACGGGACCGGTGTGTGATTAACACTAGACTGCAGCTTGGGCACAAAACAATTCCAGTCGTGCGTGCCAACCAGTGTTTTTGTCTCAAACTAGAAACACACCTGAAATTATTGTGCACATCCAAGACGCATCTGGACCATGCACGAAATGCGAACTTTGTTCATTTTCTCGGTTTTCCAATTTGATCTTGCAAACTTGCATCTACGATAAATAGGTGGAGGAAGACATCGATCATCTCGGTCACTTCGTAACAATGTAATATTCCTGAGTAGAGCAACGACCCTCGCGAGCTAGGCTGCATCTGTAAATGTTCTCCTCGTGATTAGGACATCCTCGCCGCGAGCGTCGCCCCCGTCCAACGTCCCAGTGCCGGGTGACATAGGCGCACACAGTCGCCCAGAAGGGGTCAATATCACCTAACGCGAAATTCGAGGCGGACGATGGCCTCTGCACCACCTTTTGCTGTAACGATCGGGCATTACTCGTGGATTTCTAGCTTTTTTCGAGCACACGAGGGCACTCCTCGTGTTCTTGGTGGCGCGCTCATGCATCATTAATGCACAGGCTGCATGTGATGAAGCCAGGTATCTTACCTGGGATTTGTCCAGAGGCGCGGTAGGCTGTCTAGAGCAATGTTGACTATTTCGGAAGTGACTGTGTCAATTTCTGTTTTCGTGTGCTTCCAAGTTATTAACTGTGAATTCTGTAACTTTGTCGCGGATCCCGAGGTATTGTTCCGAAGAGGTAAAGTTTGTTAATGAGAAAAGTTTAGCAAGTAAGAATTGAGCTATCTAGACTAACAATTTTGCTTCCTAGATACGCTCCTTGTCATGTAGTTGTGGACGCGTGCCAGCGTCCACTGAAGGTTTGTGCCACGTGCACCAAACCCAATCCGATATCGCGCTGCAGTCCTCTTGCCATCGATAAGACTTGCGGCGCGTGCACTGTTGCTTCATTGGTCTGCGGCTCCCAAACTGGCACTGCGAAGCTCCAAGCTTGACGACAGGCCGTCGTCACAGCGACAGTGCCCCAAAGCTTGGTCGGGACCGCAACGGCAGTTTGCTAGTCAAGTTGAGCACGAAGCTCGTCGTCTCCACTAACAGCAGCATATTCACGAACCTGCGTTGGCACATCTTGAAGTAGTATGGCCAAGACTCCCAGGAGTTCTCAATCGCTTGAAGTCCCAGCCATGATACGAGAAGCTCCCAGCGGTTGAAGGCTTGGTTGAATCGATGACCCACGACTCGATCAACCCCAAGGACCTTTCCTTGGCTCGAAACTAGTTCGAGTAGCTCCGCATTAGTGTGGAGTTCTGCATCAGCATAAAACTTGAATCGAGAAGGGTGAACTTCATATTTTCGTCCTGTCACCAAATGCTCGATCTCAAATGTGTGTGGTAGAGTTGTTACCACCTTGAAAGGACCGACCCATTGTCCGAGAAGCTTGTGATGCGGTAGCCGTTGGTCAATTCTTGACCACAACACGAAATCACCAACATTGACATTAATCGAAATGCCCTTGTGTGCTGCCAAATCTCGCAAACGTTGTCGCTCCTTCACATCAATGACCTCTTGATGTATTGTATACAATGATGAGCGAAGTCGATCCACAAACTCACCCACGTTAGTAAGGTCGACCACACGTTCATCTCTTTCAGTAGTTGCAGGTATCACGATCGTATCCAAAGCTGACGAGGCTGGTAACGCGGTGAACACTTCCACTGGAGCGTGACCAGCAAGCGACTGAACAGGAGTATGATTCAGGTTGGCCTGCACAGCAGGCAGGACGTAAGGCCACTCACGGTGGTCTAGCGCGTACTCCATCAACAACGCCCGCAGGACCTGTAACACGTCCTTGTTTAGTCTCTCCACAGTTCCATTCAGCCAGGGAGAGTAGACTGGAGTAAAATTCAGCTCCACTTTCAGTCTAGCGGCCAGATTATTTACCATTTCGTTACGAAAATGAGAGCCCTGGTCCGATAGTAGAGTAGACGGCATTCCATATCTTGAGCACCACATTGTCAAAGCTTCAGCCGCAACATATGCAGTCGGAGAGGCGCACGAAAACAGCTCGCAAAAGTACGATAAGCCGTCTTTCACTACCACCAGGTACGATGAATCGCCAACACCTTCACCCAGTGATAAGAAATCCCAATGAACGATCTCACCCCGGTTTGTTGGCTTCATCAAAGGTTCATAAGGCCGAGGAATCTGTCGAGGGCCCTTGAAGTGTTTGCACAACAGACACTGCCGGACGGACTTGGCCACTTTATCTTCGAGTTTCACAATGTAGAAACGCTCCTTTAGCGCCAAAACCATTGACTCCTGACCACGGTGGCCTTGCGAGCCACAATGGGCCACCACAAAAATACGAGCGAGCAATTCTTTTGCGTTAGTGGGGATCCACAGACGATTTTCGAGTGTCACCACACGATCCACCTCTTCCAAAGTAGGCGGTAGACGAGAACGCTCGCGTGCTGCTGCCTGCTGGGCCATTTGAACGTCTTCACGCGTCGGGAAAATAAAGCCTGCGTCAGCGAGAGGGCGGAGTCTCGACAAGTCCTCAACTGCAGTTGCGTGCTGACGACGGGTCTGCACCGCAGCCACGGTAAGTGCCTCACGCGCGCGTCAGCGAGAGATTATGTCCGCCCAGACATTTTTCTCTCCTGGAATGTGCTCGATAGTGTAGTGAAGACCACAAAGACGCATAGCCCATCGTTGTAACCGATCACGAACGTGCTTTTTCAGCTCAACACTTGGCGCAAAGATGTATGCCAGATTAGCATGGTCGCAGTATAGACGGAATCCCTTAGGACGGAGAAGAAGATAGTCCAAATCGTGACAGGCTTTGATGATTGGGAAGGCTTCCTTCTCCACCACTGTCCAGTTGAGCTCAGAATGCTTGAACATACCGCCCTTGCATACAATCGTCTCATGTGTCTGCTCATCAACAGGAAGCGAAGGGTCCCAGTGTTTAACCTGCGTGACAATGATGCTATATCCAGTGACAAACGCATCGGTGAATAGCAGCATCTCGGCTTCAGGGTCTGGAAACGTCATCATAGCAGAGCGCCTGACCAAGGACACCACAGCTTCGTACGCAGCGCGTTCTCCATCATCCCATGTCGTAGCCACATTTAATGCATTGCGATTACGCCGGCCAATTCTGCCTCGCTCTGAGTTCAGTTTATCCTGCAATGGGGCAATAGCTCGGGAATAGTCTGGGGGGGGGTCATGTAGCCAGTTTGTCGCACAGACAAAATACTGTAAGTCGGCCAAAGTAACTGGTAGAGGTAGCTCGGCTAGAGCGCTGACTCGGGCGGGGTCATGACGAATACCCGCGCTAGATACAAGCCGCCCGCACCACAATATCTCCAACTCAAATAGCGACGACTTAGCCAAATTGATCTTGAAATTGGCTTCGACAACGATCTTGAAAAATACTCCCAGCGTCACGAGAAACTCCTCAACGGTTGGTGCGAACAAAATCACATCGTCCACCCACACGAGGGCTGAGTGGGGAATTAATGGAGCCAGCTTGGTCTGTATTTGGCCCTGGAAGTGCAAGGCGGAGTCCATAGCTCCTTGCGGCACTCGTGCCGGTGTGAACACTCCATCTGGTGTAATAAATGAGAAGACTTCTCGACTTGCCTCATGTAGAGGCAGTTGCCAAAACCCCTTCGTAAAATCCACACGGCCGAACACCTTCTTGCCTTTAAAAGCATCGCTCGTCGTAGCAACTGACGGCATTGTACCAGCGATGGGGACAGTCATGCGATTGACTGGCCTGTAGTCGATGGTCAGCCTGAACTCGTCTTGTGTTCCAGGTTTACGTACCAGAACTACAGCGCAAGCCCATCGAGATGCATTATTCTGCTCCACAAGCCCATTATCAACGAGAGACTTAACGTAGTCGCGGATGAATTGTGCCTGTAAAGGGGCATATTTGCGCGGTGGACTGCGATATGGCACTGCGTCCGGCTGCAGCATCACTTGAAGAGGCTCGACGTTAGCGGGGGGGGCAGGACCCACCTCATCGCTCCAAACTTCGGGATATGCCTCCAGAATTTCACGAAGTGTCCCTAGATGCCCCGCCGGCAGACCATTGGCTGTCGCACGCTCTAGCAGCTGGATCGTTGATTGGGTGGACTCATGAGCAGCTTGTGGCTCGATAATAGCGTCGCCAACAGGAAATTCATCAACCTCGCTGTCGAGCAGGGGTTGGCCAGCTAATTGAGCAAGCTGTTTATCCACATCAATGCCAAATCCTTTAAGGACATCACGTCCTAGTAGAAACTCATCGCCATCCCCAGGCACAATTAGGCACGGCACCGCGCGTAATGACACCAAACCAGCCATAGTGGTCAACTCCAAGTCAAGTAGCACTTCTTGTGTGCACAGCTGGACTCGTCCGCCAGCCATAGCCGCCTCCACTGCTGAGGCGAGCTCCGCTACTTGTAGGCTTGGATGCATTGCCCGCATCGAGTTCACGGTTTCTTGGGGTACCATACTCTGGTCGGCACCTGTGTCCGGCAAATATGCCACTTCAGCCAAACCATTAATTCTGACAGTGCCTGCATTCTTCGCATACCTGGCAGATTTGGTACGCATGGAAGCCGGCCGATGGTCTCTTGCTTCACGGTACTTGCGCTGGGCTTCCTCACGCTGCGCGTCGGTAGCTCTTGGACAGTCAGCCAGCCAGTGCGAACCCTTACAAAAAAGACAGCGGTCATGAGGAGGAGGGGGGGGGGGCGCCGGCCGCGCAGCCCGTGTAGACGCAAATGTCGAGGCGGATGACGCAGCAGCAGGGGGCGTCGTGCGCGGAGGCTCGGCCTTTGACCCCCCCAGGCTTCTGTGGCTTTCGAGACTGTCCCGGCGACTTGTCGTCAGTCTTGGTACCGCAGTCCGAAGAAATTTTATGGAACCGCTGCTGTACTTTCGCATGTTCCAATATCAAATCAAAGAGGGCAACGTCGTCTGACTTACAGTCACGCCTCTCTAAATCGATAAGTCGGCTGATCTGGGCCTTGAGGACCGGAGGCTGCAGATTTTCAACCAATAGACGGCAACGAGCTTTCATGCGACTTTTGTAGCCGGCGTCGGCCTCGTTGGCGGACCCGATCAACCCTTGTAGGCCATTGTCTTCCACAATGGCATTGAAGTCCTCATTGTAGCGGAAGATGCGTGCATCGCAGTCGTCGATAGACAGGTTCATCTTGAGCTTCTGGTGGAACAAGGACGTGACGTCGGGCACGAACGCGTTTTTAAGCGATTGGCAGCGTGCCTTCACTGCGTTCATGATGTCGTCATCCGTGACAGCATCCACTGCCTTCTTCAACATGTACTTAGCCAGGTTCGTGAGCGTCTTGCGCCTCACCGAACCCTTCACAGTGCCTACGACGATCTCAAACGTCTCACCAGTAATGACACATCGGTGGCGGATCTTGTCCACATAGCGTTCCCACTCACGATGCCATTCGACTAGAGCTGCGTGCTCCCAGCTAGTCAGCTCAGGCGGCCGGATAACCTCGAAGATAGGTTGAGGGACTGACATCTCTACGTCTCCATCTGAGTCAATCGTGTAGCGTGCTCCCGACATAGTTGAAGTCTTGAACTTAAGCACTTCAACCGAACTTAGTAGAGCAACTTAAGAATCCGTACTTAATCACTCGAACCTAGCCGACGTAGTCCGGTACAACCTTGCAGCCCGATACGACGACAGGTCCTTCTTCGGTCGATACGCGCACCGAATAGAGAGAGGGTACCAGACAGCGGCGTCTGGGATCAAAAACTTACGCTTCGAAGAGCGCAAAGCTAGCTTTGTCGCGCATCCCGGGGTATTGTTTCGAAGAGGTAAAGTTTGTTAATGAGAAAAGTTTAGCAAGTAGGAATTGAGCTATCTAGACTGACAATTTTGCTTCCTAGATACGCTCCTTGTCATGTAGTTGTGGACGCGTGCCAGCGTCCACTGAAGGTTTGTGCCACGTGCACCAAACCCAATCCGATATCGCGCTGCAGTCCTCTTGCCATCGATAAGACTTGCGGCGCGTGCACTGTTGCTTCATTGGTCTGCGGCTCCCAAACTGGCACTGCGAAGCTCCAAGCTTGACGACAGACCGTCATCATGGCGACAAACTTCTAGGTTGCTCACAAACGTATATGAGATCTACTTGACGAAGTTAATCTGCTCCAAGTGCTTCGAAATCACAGGCTAGCCTGAACCAACGCATCACCTGCACCGGCTTCGCAACCGCAGCATCTGCACGGGCGAAGCTGATTGATATAGCAGTAGTTTCACGAACTTAAAAAAAACTATCGGCGGCCAGACCGATGTTATGTTTTCTGTCATGCATCTTGGATTGAATTCGATTTCGCTGAGTGGAAATCTACGAACGTCGTTGATTGACTACATTTATCGGCTTGATGTTTTTTATTCAACGTCTTTTCCACTCTTAGTATTTGCTACCACAACAGCAAGTACCATTTTGGACGGGCATTAGCTCTCCTGAATTCTTCGTGCAACATCCAATAACATATTACACGCACTTAACCGGGAGGGCGACGACACAGGTAACATTTGCTTAGTTTATAAAACTAGCACATGTGTCAATATCTAAAGAAACCACTGTACGATTTACTGGGATCCATCTTTCATTTTGCCCCTACCTCTAAAAATAATTTTCAGAGGATACTATTTTCGTCGACTAATATATTTGTCAGATTAACAAAGCGTTCGCGGGTCGTGTAAAGGCGATCCAGTAGGTAAGACCAAACAAGGAAACACCGCGTAAATGAAAATTATCACTTTCAACATTATTATACTTCTTTTCGTCTGTAAACATGGTAGGGAAGCACCATAAGATATTAGGAACAGATTTAATGACGCTAGGTGCTCGCGAACCAGCCTATTTCCGTTGATTAGGTAGAAATTGGGGGTATTTGGATCGAGAACCGAAGAAGATTTATCAGATTAGTGTCGATTGTGTTAGAAACTATTGTGATGAAGGATGATCTCCCGCGTTATCAGTGTAGTCCACAGATCGGTGACCTGGTGGATGCTTCTGACGCTGACCGGAGTGTCCTAGTCAGTCAAGAAGAGCAACAGCAACCTGTAAAAGACGTGCATGAACAGAACCATGAGCCCCTAGTTTGTTAAAATAGCAGCTTTACTAGATCTCAGTGCAACTGGTCTATTATCGAGAAGGAGCCTACCCGATCGTGTGCGCGTGTGATAAGTTGAGTTACTTGCTCTTGAGCCGTGGAGGCTGTAAACTCTACTGTTATCATCGCAACCTGATCTACGTATTTGCTCCCGGCAAAGAAGTATAAAGCACATTCGGGGCAAATTACGGAAGGTCAACAAAATTGATGGAGTACAGATATGAAGTAGAGCACATTGACGGAGACTCAAACGTGTGGGCTGACATGGTTCTTCGTTGGGATGGGGACCATGATTTGACTATACATCTAAATTTCATGACCCTACGAAAGCGAAGCGCTGAAGAGCCTCAGGTAGTGCAGAAACCGCGACGAAAGCGAGATCGTCGTAGCCAGAAGAAATCCTCTCCAGCCGAAGTGGAAGAAACAACACAGCCTCTTTCACAGCAACTTCGCCGTTTGGACGACCCTGACTTCGTCTGGCCGTCGTTCACGGCGATTAAAGCTGTACAGCGGTTGCACACAAAGTGTCGGCCGCACGTTGCGGTGGGCAATGATAAAAAGGGTTGGTTAAATAAAGAAAAAAGTATGGATTCCTCGTAAAGCCGTCGATCTCGCGCAACGGTTCCATCGAGGACGTGACGCAGTGCTGGAAGGTATTGGTCGGTACTTTAACGTGCATCGAAGAAGTTACTCTAGGTCAAATACAAATTTGGTCACAGTGTAAAGTAGCCACTTGGTCACTGTCTTAAATACATTGGTCACGCACATCTAGCACGACCAAACATTACTGGTCGCGCATGCACTTCGACGACTTAAAGCACGCGCAACACAGACAACGCGGAAGGCAATGACTCGTGGCAATGCACTACACAGTGGTTACGACAAGGCACTGACTACCGATCCGACACAGCCTCCTACCCTGCTCGCGTCAAGTTGCAGCGTCGGCTATAAGATTCAAACGCACCCTCTCGGATGGTCCTACTTGTATGAAGCTGTGTATCGCTGTTATAGATTCAAGTAGCACGACACGTAACAGCTACCGCAAGTTACCAAAACTTCTACCTTGTAAAGTTCTTGAACCTCACTTTGCATTTCGACTTTGGAACTCCACTACAAGCCGACCTCAAGCGTGCCACGCTCGCGTAAGAAGAAACGGGAGCTCAGTCCAACTTCTTCGCCTCCATCTCAGCCTTTGACACGGTCTAGCACATCTACTACCAGGCCAGAGGCAGAACTGTCGATGTCTGTGGTAGACATCAGCTCTTTGCTGCAACCTGCGTTGGGTGGTGCTGCGGCAGCGAGTGCTTTCACAGTGCCACCAGACGATAACACGTTCGCAGCGTTCGCTGTCCCAACACTGCGCTTGTTAGACGACTCGAACTCTACTCAGCAAACACCCCGACGCTCGTTAGCGTCACAGCCAGCGCTGCCATCTCAACCAACGCCCTCGACACGAGACGGAAGAACCAAAATATACTGTTAGGGGTATCAGCTCACCCGTGCTAATGTTACCGAGGTCAATATTTCATATCGGTGCAGTATTTACAGAAAACCGAAGTTGTGTCCCGGCACATTGGTATTCCACGCCGACAAAATGACGCGCGACTTTGCCAACATGGTTCCACATACTTGTCGGAACTATGGTGAAAATAGCGCAATTGCCCAAGCTACTGATGATTCTGCGTGTCTGAAGGTGGTCGACGAGACGAAATAATTTGATGACAAAATAGTGGAGGAAACTGACAATGGAGCTACAAAAATTTGGGAAGAGGCCTACAAAAAGTTCTATCTGGAGTCAAATCGTGTTGTTCGCGGACTTTTAAAACGTCAAGTGATCTCGCGAGTTGGAAACATTAAAGCTGCTCAAAATGGAAAGGGTATTTATTCAATGCTCGAATCCCCGAAGATGTCAAAGGTCAAGAACGACATCGTTAGTTTTTTTCAGTTTAATTACGTCTGGCATGACGACGCCAAAGCGAAGCAGGGGAAACAAAAGCTTCGAGCGCTTGCTCGGTTGGGCAACTACGTAACCTGCTTCGATACGACAGTTTCCATCGTTTTGTTGATGGGACCTTCCGGAGCACACCGAAAGGATTTCATCAGTTCAATAACCTCATGATGTACGATCCGTTGACGGAGCTGTTCGTGCCTCTATTTTTCACGTTGGCGACCTCACAAACACAAGATTTGTACAAAAAGCTGTTTCAATGTATCGAATTTGCTGTGGGTGTGAAGCCAAACCCCAGAGATGTGGTGTGTGACTTTGAGGCTGCGTTGATATTTGCAGTGCGTGGCCACTTTCCGTCCACACGCATCATTGGCTGCTTGTTTCATTTTAAGCAGGCGTGTCGACGGAAAATGAAAAAAAATTAACTCTCTGAAACTGAAGCAGGTATTGCTATGGGATTTGGAACATTAGATATGCTCACTGTGATTGACCCTGAAAAAAACAGCGTACAGGGTGTTGCTTGGGTTAAAAACAAGATCAAACAGCGCTGTGAGGCCCAGAATATACCATATTCTCGTTCTAAGAGGCATCAATTCTGGAACTACTTCCAGAAGACTTGGATTGAGACGTTTCCACCAGATCTGTGGAATATCTACGGAGTGCAACGAGAAATCGTAAATCGTACTAATAACACATTAGAACAATTCCACCGTGAAGTCAATACCCGTCTGAAGCGACAGCCTTCTCTCCGGCACTTTGTCAAGACGATTGAAGAAATTGCACGACACTATCAAATTCTACGGAAGAGTATAATAACGGGCGACGCAGAAGCTCCGAAGCGACCCGTGCTTCGGTTTCCAAGAGCAGCTACGCTCCCCAGCATTGCCGACATTCAAGACTCTGAAAGCGAAGACGAGAGCGAGAGCGACAGTATTGATGACAACAACCATGAGGAGGACCCACAGTTGTCGGGCGAAGATTTGGAACTTCTGTACGATGTCTGCCCTGAGCAAGAAGAGGTGTTGTAGTTATTCATACACGTTGAGCTAGCTTTACAGTTGTTTTTTCAATGAAGTTCGTTTAATGCATCAGGCTGCAATCAACAGGGACACATATTATCTGTCGCTATCCATACGTGACCAACAACGCTTGGTCACGTGACCAAGTACCTGTGACCTATATTGTTTATGACCTAGAATAAAGGCTATCAACGTGCATCATTTGCGAGATTCTGGGCGCGTGTCTCATGTGCAAATATGTAAAAGGTGACAACACAATCCGAACGACCGTGGTGCCCAACCTTTAGACCGAATGAAAGGAATGGTGCACTGCATTTTGATTTTTTGACACTGAGCAAAAGCTTTGCAGGGGATCGCTACTTGCTGGTTTTAAAAGAAGAGGCAACACATTTCACTGAGCTTGTACCCTGTGTGACACCCACAAGCACAGTGGTGGTTGAGGCGAATCTCGCCTGGTACAGCATATATTGAGTGAATTTCAGACCAAGGTTCACATTTCAAATCCGAGATTGTAGCGGAACTTTGCAGGCGATTGAAAACGCGTCACAAATTTGAAGCGGTGAGCTCCCCTTAGTGTGGAACGGGCAAACCGCGATCTTATGCAAGTCTCGTGTTAGGTGCCTGGAGTACACAGAATAGCCAACAAACTTCAAGAAAGGTCTAGTATACACTCACGCAATGTGGTCTTAAGCAATGTGCTCACTCAGTGTGGTCTTAAGAAAACTTCACTCAACGAGATAAGATTTTTAATGCAATCCGAGAAATATTACAGAAAATGTAATTTGAGGACGCGCAGGGTGGCGGGTATATTTTACGGTCCGAAATAACCAGTAGGAGATGCCGTAGTACAGGATAATCTAAAACGAAATTCGAAAGATTTATGGTATAGGTGTTGCTAAATTTCAGAGCTTCTTCGGGCGAAGCACGACTTTGTTTGTAACGACACATAAATAGTAATCTGGAAGTCCTTGAAAATATAATATGCTTTCACTGAGTATGGTCGAAAAAGGGATAAAGGGTTGTGGAAAAGGGATAAATAAAACGCTTGTCCCTTTCCGACCATACTCAGTGAAAGCATATTATATACAAATCGATTTGACACATCTCAGTGCTTTTCACAGAACTATGGAAATTCCAGAATAACATTGACTACTCAGGGCGTACAGTAAACACCGCTCGTGGAGAAACGTAAACCGCACCCACTCCGATCTGACAAAAAAAAACTAACAACCACTACAGCAATACCAGTCGCTACCAAAATCCTTAATACCGCCGGAGTTATTTGCCTCACTAGTGCACAGTCCCCGAGTTCTTGTTTAAATGGTGGTGATTTATTCTATTTCAGATTTCTTGACAACGTCTTCCGAAGTCACTTTGAGACGTTCATCCGACTGGATCCCGAAAACATCGGCACGGTACGCACGTGTAGACAAATTTAGTAGAATGATTTCGTGGATCTTCGGGAAACCGTCGTTACCATAAATGACCGACTTTAAGATCGTGCCATCGCTTGCTTCGAAGTGCTGTCTTAGCTCGGCACAGTATCCTGTCGCGCACACGATCAGAACGTTAAGCCGTTCTTTAATAGAGCTGCACATCCGATTGAACTTCTCGCACTCGTCTTTCAAAGTCTTCTCCGAGACCTCGGCCATAGAACATGTTGTAATGGCAAAACCCACCATCAGTTTCACCCTCTTCACCATTGTGAGCAGCACGACATCTGACGATCCTGATTTGGTAAGCGGCTTCACGTTTAATCGCTCGTGTTTCAGCCAGACCCTTGTCAACTTCGTCCGTCAGAATATTCGTGTCATCCGGATTCGCAGTGGGTGTGGATTTGCTGCCCTTCCGCGTACCTTTCCGCATCCAATACGTAACTCCCGCGAATTGCACAAGCTCACAACTACCAAATTTCTGCTGTTCAGTAAAGCAGCTAGGAAGCACTTTGTTCGGGCACTGTTCCTCGTAAAATAACTCCTGGAAACGTGCCAAGAAACACAGCTCAAATTCGTCTGAATAATTGATCGATATGTGGCCGATTGCGGGTGTGACATTAGCAAGCAGGTCTTTCAACGGGCACACAGCTGCCAATATCATATACTGGATATCCACTGGCATATACAGCTAATCTCCAATCACCGTTTCTTCCCATGAAATATTAAAGTTGAAAGCGATCGTGTCGAACGTTATCTCTTTCCTCCCCTGGTCTTCTCAGATCTCTGTCATGTCCATCTCACATGCATGAAGTGCCCCATTCATTATGTATCGAAGCGGGTTCTTATAATGCTGCAAGCGCCCTGCAAAATGTGGTCAATTGGCGTTGTCATCTGAAACACGACGCCCTTTATACGCTATAAGATCAGCGTAAGAAGGGAACTTCTCAAAGGCGTCAAGCAGCGATCGCGGATGACCCAATGTTGTCTCGAATAGGTGCCTGGCAACCTTTTTCATTCCGTCATCGTCAAGTTTGTAGTGCTCCTTGATAGTCTTCGGCTCACTCTCTTCCAGTTTGTAGTCTCGATAATTTCCTTATCGCAGATTCTGGAAGAAGCCCAAGACTGAGTCGCGGAAACTCGAAAGGGCTCGGCGATATACCCATATTTCCCCTTGGCGTCAAGCCAACATAGTTCATGAATGCTGCTCGTCCAGCAATCAGGAAAAACAGTCTTTCATTCAAGAATAACGGAGCCAAAACCTGTCCGCAAAACGCCATGAATCGTTCTTTATGGTCGATTTCACCTAGTTTAATGTGATTGAATGCCATACCAATCTCATCGATCATGATAAACAGTGGACCAACTTCGTTCGTCAAGTTCTTTGGAAAAATCTTGTGAGCACAGTAGGGCGGCAGCATTTCTGGGGCGAGAGCAAGGGGCCTAAATCCATAATTTTCGGCGAAATAACTGCAGATGTCGTCAATCGTATTATTTAGCGCCTTCATGTCATCAAAGTCTCCATTTGTGCCCAGAAGCTGTTGTGGAGTAAACTCGATCTTAATCGTGTGGCAGCTGCGCACAGTGTCCAGAAAGCCGCTATTTGTCTTCAGTGGCGATTTATCCCACATGTTTTGGCAGTTCCGAATGTATTCCCAACCGAACGTTGTCTTTCCAAGGCCGAATACATTGTCAACGAGAGGAATCGCCCACGTGTTACCAACAACACCGCGCTTTGCGCGATTGTAGTTGCGTTGGTGGATCTTCAATAGTTGCTCCGTGGCTTCATCTTGGTTCACGAAGAACATTGTGTGGCTATCAATTGCATAGATGGGTTCTTCCTTTTCTTTCCACTTCCACACTGCAGCTGCACCTCTGGCGTTTTGCTGGGCTTTCACCAGCATCTTCTAGCAATGCAATTTCCCGATCTCTTGTCCTCATCGGTGCTGGGACTTCCACGATGAGGGCAATCACCACAGTCCTGCCATACTCCTCAATAGCAGCAGTCGGTTCAAGGGGTGCTTCATTCCAGCTCTTGTATACTTTGAAAGCGAAATGTTTCAACACCCTTAACCCTTTCGCGGACAAGGGGGCATTTTGCACCCATCAAGCACTTTTGCAAAAGGAGGAGGATTTAGACCCCCTCGATGGAGGCAAAATACCTCCATCCGCTCGAAGGGTCGCTCAAAAGCACCCACTTTCGTTTTATTCCAATCAAGCGCATGGGGATAGGGAGGGGTTAGGTGCTGACAGAGCTTTTTGTTCGGATCCCTCCAGAAATCGATCAAAACCCGCTAAATATGTTGAAATTTACCAGTAAATAACTGCTTCGGGTGCGTCAGCGTTGAAGATCACGTTGAAAATCAAGCTATGTGAAACGCTTGTGTCACTCTGAAAGGTCGCAGACTTCATCTTGGCCGGGTTCTGTATCCAGCGCCAATTTGCGTCGACGATGGTAGATCGCTGTCGCAGCGTACAGGGCTAACTCCATTTATTATGATCGCGATGGTTGCTTCCCCCTAAGACACGGACTGCAAATGGCAAGCATATCTACGGACGGGCCGTAAGCCTAGCTGAGGTGTGTACGCTCATCTAAGCGGGGCTGTATAAAGTTCTTATGATTGTTGTGGTATCAGGCACTCGAGTACTTTTGTGCCGAGAAGGACATTGAGTTCGACCATTTGTATCCGGTATACGATCCCCCAGATGGTCAAGTAAATAAAATATAGTTGTTGTTGTTGCTGTACAAATAATAGGGTCAACTTTTGCTATTTGGCTAGAAATACGAAGCCGACTTTGGTTCGTCAAGCGAAATCGATGATTTTGTAGCTGCGCTACCTGTAAAGGAAATGAATGCGGTCAATCTAGCTTTCGAACTTCTCAGAGAAGGATCGCGCCACGACTTGATGATGATGCGATAGTTACAAACCTCCATGGAGATTTCCGAAGTAAGCTGTCTATCCATACAAATGTCTATAATTTGCTCACATGTACGACGTCCTATTTTGATCGATCGAACTAGGAAATACAGACACTTCAAGGATCGTCTCGCGTTTCTTGACGCCTACCTCGGCCATATTCGGCAGTCGTGGATGTACACATAAACCGCCACGAAAAGATGAAATCTGACGAGACTGTGGACACCGAACTTCTGCACCAACACGGCTGGGAAGGCATTAAGAAGGAGAGAAACTACAATCTCACGCTATATTTGAGCATGGCTAACAAGGTCGAACTTGCGCAGTGGATGGAGTGTTATTGCTCGAAGTGCAGCTACTACCGGTCACCAACGTGGCGGGCGAAACAGTCAGACGACATGACATGTGCATCTCTTGCACCAAAGCGGTTCTACCGGCGCTGACGCGGCAAAGTTTGTGTTGCTGATAGGATCTATAACAAGTCATGGAAAAAGTAGTTTCGATACTTATAACTGTTGTCGAAGTGTTATGGATAGGTGTTATATTTCAATCACATCATTCCCTAATTGTATCTTTTCACAAGCACACACCCATGGTACAATCGGAAGCGCGCCCCCACCTCTATAGAGATCTCGATTGGCCCAAATTTGCCCAGATAACCTTAAGTCCCATGACGGCATGACGGTGGGCAGAGCGCATTAACCAAGCAAAGCATTCACTGTTGCAAGAAGTTTTATTATTATATCGTAGCCACCACAAACAGCTAGCTTCCATTGGCAGCGCGTGTCTACATGCAGTCAGTTTGGCATTGCAACATGGCCTCGGCTCTTCGGCATCCTTCCCCACCGCATGTGCCTCGTCCACGGACATCGCGAATGGCATTACGGATTCGTCGGGTGCTGGATTCAAGTGGATCGGTACATCGGTTGCGGTCGAGTCAGCCCTTATCGCCGTCGATCATTAGCACCGCAAGAATTTCGCACGCGGTCGCCAAAAAGGGCGAAGTAGTCACGACGAATGTCGTTACGCTAGTAGTTGTGGGGCCGGCCTGAGTGTTTGTCACCGTAAACATCTCAGCTTGTGGCGCCACGAGCGCCATGGCGGTCACTACGAACGCGGGCATGATATGAGCAGGTTCATTGGTAGGGGTGGACACGGCCTCGCTCTTCGTCGTGCTTAAGCACCATGAGCACCTATCACAAACAGCGTGTGCGGGGGGGGGGGGGTCAGTTTCGTGTGGTACAAACACCGTCAGTGGTGTTGCCAGACAGCCAGTGCTTCGGTCTACGTGAGTCGTGCATGGTGCACGAATACAAACATTTGGTAGGATTAGTAGTTGGGGCGGGTGGCCTCAATGGTTATCACTGTAGTGAGAATGGAGGTGGTGGCGGTGCGGTTTTGTTTTTGGGTGACACACTGAACGATGTGTAAGTATTAGACGTGTTTGGAGGGCGGATGCGGCACTGCCGCAGCAGCAGCATAGCGAGGGTGGGTACTTTCAAAATGCAATAACATAGTAGAGGGGGCTCTACATGTAGCCAGTTTTTAAAGCAAAAACGGCATTTGGGTAACGTGCTCATCTCGCAGTCTCGTGAATTTTATAGTCAAGTATTGCTTACCCAAGCTTTTGCAAGCTTGTCCAAACTTTCTGGACAATAAAATCTTCGCTTTGCAATCGCAGTTCACAGCCACACAAATAATGCGTAGTGATTGATTATTGTAGGTTGAAGTTGGCGACGATTGGCGAAATCAACCGTCGCCAACTTCAATCTTCGAAGATGTACAATGAGGTTTTGGCGCGAAGCGGCGGAGGCTGCGCCGCGTCGCATACAAATCAATCCTCATTTCCGATTTTGGCCGCTTCGGCCTACGTCACCTGCACTACCCTGAATGCTGTGGCATCGCTGGCGCTGCCACGCTGTCAAAACGGACGTCTCCGCTCAAGACACCCCGCTCTACTAGCTCTGGTGTTCGTCGTGCGCGTAGCCGTGGCGTATTATGCGACCGAGTCCGTCAAGCGCCGCGTAGAGCCCGTGGACGAGTTACTCGACGCCCCAGCCGCATCTGCTACCGCTGCCGTACCGAGCCAACAGACCCTATGCTTGCTGTGGGCGCCATGCCCACTGTGGCGCCCGTGGATGCGATGTGTGTTACGCCGTAGGGCGCCGGAGCCCCAGCCGGATCTGCTACGGCCGACGTGCCTAGCCACACCAAACCACTGTTCGTTGTGACCACCACGTCCGCTGTGGCAGTCGTAGACGTGGTGTGCGTGAAGCCGTACGGCGTCAGAGAACCAGACGGATCTACCATGACCGGCGTGCCGAGCCTCTGCAAGCCACCGCGGCGTCGTGACCACCATGCTCAATCTGGCACCCGTGGACGCGATGCACGTGACCATATTGGTCGTAGAAGTCCCAGCCGGATCAGCCACCGCCGATTCATCGACTGCCGTGTCATCCTTGGCCGATCTTCTCAAAATTCCGTGGGCCCTGAGCAGAATCTTCACCGAGGCTTGCCGTCCGCGGTAAAGGCATAGCTTCTATAATAATTGAAAGGATGGTAATGAAGCATTTTTCAAGTAGGCAATTGAATTCGTGTTGCGTTTGTCTAAGTAAATGCACTGTCAAGTGATCTAGCCGGTGGTGGTGGATCTTGTGGACCTCTTACGGATGGGATCGTGTTCTTTTCGTCGTCTTTCAGCTTGTATAGGTGCGCCAGCTTTCGGCTGTTTCTCTTTCCGGAATACAGCGCGTCGGGAAGGTAAAATCTGTGGAATTTCTCCAGCAAGTGAGTTCCGTGTCGGGACATGTAGGCTTTTGGTACATACGTGTAAACGCCCCTACAAAGACAAACGCTACGCTTGCCGCAGTAACCTTTTTTTCTGTTGGCCATCGATTCTCCCACCGGCAAATCACGCAACCTCCCTTTTTCGACCACAGTCCTTCAGTATTTGCAGCGAGGAGACTACCGTACAGCTTTTTTGCGGACTGCTATCAGGTCTGGCCGATACTAAACCCACCGGGGAGCTTAGCGCTGGCGATAAATCTGCCCCTGTGGCGCCAAATAGCGTAATGTCGTTACTCGGAGCTTCAGCTCATTTCCCCGATATTAGTTCCGATGCAAGGGCAATAATAAACGTTCTGTGAGGGTCTCGTTGTTTCGAAGTACCCACCGCGCGTTTGATCTCGCAATATCGATAAGCGCCAACGCTAATTTTTTGTGGTATTTTTTGTAGGAGTGCCCATCAGCTAGCGAAAAACGACCCCGGAATTGGTCTAGGCGATCTACGCCTTGCATGTGCTTGTTGTATTGACTCACGTATGTTGGTGCAGGATACGTTTGTGTAGCACGTCCGTTTGGCGCTCAACATTCGTCACAGTGGAAGCACCGGTATTTGACACCTTCTGCACAATGCTTCCGTCGCACCAGGATGCGGTAACAATACCGTGTTGTGCTGAAATTGCGTGGCAGTGATCACCACGAGAGGCTCTCATCCTGTTTAGAACAGTATGCTTCGGGAAGTGTTTGGTACCATCTCGAACAGTCCCACGTGCGTATAGGTCCTTGAGTCGTAGCCCTTGTAGTAATTGGGCCGATGTAAAATAATTATCGGCGTTGATAATGCGATTGGAGCCGTACAGCGGTCTGGACACTTCGAGCACAATGTTTCTAATAGAAGATACCCGAGAATCGGCCCACTTACGACGCAGCTCCAATGCCTCCTCAGTATCCACTACACCTTCGAGTCTGTCCGTTATATCACTGTTGCAGTGCAATCGAAAATTGGTCGCTACCAAACTTGTCGCACAGCATAGCATATACAGGCGGAAGTGATATTTGCCCGTAGGTTTAGTTGGGTTGAACACAATGCAATGTCGACCGTATTGTGATCTGCAAGCGACACTGCACTCGTCAAGTGCAACGTCACGCCCTATCTCAATGTAGCGCCCCCTGTAATCTTCAGCAAATTAAGCAGCGGACGAATTCTTGCAGCAGCATCGCGCTGTGCAGGAGGCGCTGATGCCCTAAAACAAAAGCATTTTCTGATCAGCTTGAAACGACATGACTTTTTTCCAGGCCCGAAGAATTCTGGTTGCCAAGTATTGTATCTTCAGGTTGCACGCCCCAGTAGTTCTCGTACTCGCCTTTATCGTTGATACTCATAAATATGAGAATTCCAACAAACTTCATCAATTCCGAGGATGTAACGGGAGGCAATAGTCGGACTCCTTTCACAACTGCATATGCGTTATTTCGCTCACCACCTGGTGCCAAAAGTATAGAGGAATGTATGCTAGGAAGCTGGAGGAGGCCGATTGAGTGAAGCGGTAAGTACACTCATGGCGCGTCCACGTTGTTGACGAGCCATCACTATGTCTATACAATCAGTTGGAGCTTTAATCTCGACCCTCGGACCGAACTTCATGTTCTGAACGGCTTCGACTTCTTTCAAACTGGTAGTTAGCAACTGGTCTGGGTCGAACTCGACGGCACCATCTTGGCCTTCCACTAGGTCCTCCAGATCTGCGTCTCGAGGAATATATTCACTTTCCGGCACCGTAGTCAGCGTGTACCAGCTAGGTTTTAACGCTGTTCTCGTCAGTGCTTGATAGTTTTCGATTCCACATTGGAGGACTCCAATTGAAACAAAATGGGTATGCTTCTGAAACATCGTATCCAACCACCGCACCTCGTTGAGGACAACTTTCCGATTTATCAGTCTCTGGCAAATACGCCCCATAACATTTGCAGCACCCACTTGCCTAAAAACTGGGTGCCAGTTTCTTGTCATTAGCCACTTTTCACGTGATGATGAGTAGGCAACCAACCTGTTCACGTACATCACAGAGTTACCGGACAAACCGAGTGAACTAGCAACTTCACCAATCCTTTCAGCGACTTCATTATCATCAGAATCGTTACCACTTTCCACAACAGCTGCACGGCTTTTGCCCGGCCTACTGGCTCCCCATCTTTAGCCAGCCCCACTTAGGACGACATCGGTCGACGTATCAGTGTCATTACCACGGGAAACAGAAACTTCCGCACCAACGGCGAGGTCACTGTAACGGCTACCTCTTTCGCCGTCGTCTCCGCCACCTTCCCGAGCGACACCAGCCATAGCAGTGTATCCACCATCACGAGAGTCGTTGCCACAGTTGACTGCTGCTCCGCGATTCCCCACGCGTTTACCAGCTTTGCCGGCACCTTGGCTAACTCCATCTCCACAACGTAAATCAGCTCCCTCCACATCAACTGCGATATTACGGTAATGAATGCCGCATACATCTATTCGAGCGACATCCAGACCATTACTTCCACCACGAGGCATTGCGCCGTCATGTACTGCTGCTGCACGATGCACCGTACGGTCGGTCGGTCGTTCTACCAGCGCCTTGCATACGTGGAGCGGCCGAACGCGCAATTGCAGCGCCAGCACAAGAAGGAGGTACTTCTGCACCAACTGGGTCACGGCATGCACGTCTACCGACTTCACCGTCGGCTCTGTCACCTCGTGCGGCCCCGGTCACAGCCTTGTTATCAACCACACGAGAATCACTGCCACTCCGCGGTGTCAATACACGACACACTGTCCGTTTTGCCGCTTTGCCGGTACTTCGACCTGCGGTTGCACCACTTTTTGTGGTACCCGTACCATCACCACAAGAAGCAGGACCTTCGGTACCGGCAGTGAGGTCATTGCCACGGCTGCCGTCTTGATCAACGCCAACGCAATCCATTGTGACACCACTAGGAGAGTCATTGACACGCCCCACTACTGATCCACGACGCGCCAGGTGCTTGCCTGCGTTGTCGGTGCCTCAGCCTCGTCGGACAACTCCTGCCGCAATACCAGTTCCATCACTACGCGTTAAAGTGCCTCTCACTTCAGGCGCGACACAACTGCCAACGCTATTTTCGCCGTGATCTAATCCTGCACCTTCTCGATCAACGCAATCCGCAACAGCTTCTCCACCATCCAGATCTGACGCACGATCACTAGCATGGACGCTAACATCACTTTGATGAACGTGAGTAACTCCAGTGGCCACCGTGGCCACATCGGCAGCTCGTAATCCTTGAATATCACGTATTCCACTTGCGTTTGTGAGTGTTTGCTTTGGTTGCTGTAATTTCACCATGTTGGCTGTTCACACGACCGCGGTGTCGTGCAGCTGTATGTAGTAGGCAACAAGCCTCCGCTCCCCGAGAAAAAAAGCAGTGCCCACATCGTCGTCTAGACTGCGGCCAGGCTTTACATAGCGATATTCGCTATCCAGGCTGCGCCGAGGTAGGGGTTTAACCGTCCAGCCTTCACGTCGAAGCACCCGCCAAATTTCTTTGAAGAGTACGCTGTCATCTGCGATACAAGTTGTGTTAGACATACATAGCATATTGTAGTCGAAGATAATGAATAGCTTATCGCGCGGCTCAGCAGTTTGACCGTCATGCTCGGGCGGTCGGGATGGCAGTCGCCGGCGCTTCACCACGCTGTGCGACGCCTCAGGTGGTCCTCGTTTCTCTCTACGCGGCATCTTCCCTCCTCGGGCGTTGTTCAAAAGTGAGGTCTTCAATCACCCATTCAGGCGATATTGAGATTAAAAAAAACATTGCATATTAAAATATAGAAAAATTGTGAATATGATTGAAGCAGCTTAAAAAGGTAATACGAATCTGGGTCGTAGCAGCTGCATTAGCAAGCGCCGGCGTGGAACAGCAACCTCATGCTTACCTCGTGAAAGATATAGCGAAGATACGCGAGCTCTCACTCCTGATGGAGGAGCTTCCGTGGAAGCCCTGCACGGCTTGCACAGCACCACCGGCCAATCAAAAAGCCGGCCGCGAACCAGACGTATTGGCGATTCTTCACGAAGTTTGCGTTTTGGCCAATCGCAACCCTCCCTCAGGATATATCGATTGGTGCATTTTCCCTCCTTCCATCATGTACCCACTTCGCCGGACAAAAATGGATACGCGCCGATGGAGGCAAAATGCCTCCTTTCATTTTCGAATATCTTGAATTTGTATACTATACAAAGTCACTGTGTCCGCGAAAGGCTTAAGAAGTGCATGATCATGCTTACGCTTAGCCGCAACTTGAAGATGCGCAACGGTATGTCCAGTCAGCGAGAGGGTCAGAGGTTACATCCTGGAGCGGCGCGTATGTGCCAGCAGTAAACAACCGATACCAGACCTCTGGCACCTCCACGATGAGAGCAGACGCCAAGGTTTTGCCGTACTCCCTAACACCCGTATCCAATCGAACAGGTTCTTGACGATAGTACGCGTCCCCTTCACTGTACGCCTTCATATTGCTGGAGACGACTCCTTCAAGACGACCGCTGCTATCATACACTGTCGGATCCGTCAACACAGCTTCAAAGTCATCAACGTTGGCTTTAGCTTCCAAATTTCTTCAAACAAGCGGGAGGACCCAAAGGTTGGCCGCTGCTATTCACCAGTTGGAACCACACGCGAACCATTCTGTCACTCAGGGGTCGGACAATACAGTAATATATTGTACGGCGAGGCGAATACATACGTAATAATGACGGTAATACCTACGGAGACAATAATAATAACGGGTCCAATATCCGTACAGTGAAGCTATCATGTGAATCATCCCTTCAACGATTCGACCATGCGGCCATTACCTACTCGGTGTCAGCTAGCAATGTTGCGTTCCACAAGTCCCGACTGGTGCGCAAGAATGCCAACATCTCGAAGTTGGCGGGTAACATGCACGCTCGTTGGGGCGTCAAAACAAATTTGCACTGAGACAACAAACGCTCGACCGTGTTAGAGGTCGGAGGTACCTCTCTGGCCAAATCGCAGTGATGCACCGACGATGCACTCGTCCGCAGCTGTTTTCCTCCTCGGGGGATATCGATGCTGTAGCGGTCTTCCGACCGCTCCTTCCTTTTGCCAGCACTCGCCTTCGGCACCATCACGAAACGTTGCACAGCGCGCGCTTCACCCGCTGTCAGCTTGCTGTCGTTGCAGATCTTGACGTGGGCAGCTTCAAATACAGGCGTGTGCACGATGTTCGCGCTCGGACGCAAGTGGCCAGCCATGATCGGATAGTCGTCCATCACTTGATCGAAAAGCAGGCGCACGTCCGCCATGCTGGTGCGCTCGTGCTGAAGTGTCTTGCAGACACTATCAAGCTTCTTGAGATGGTCGAGAAGGCCCATCAACTTCTTGTGGGCTGCGCCCGTCGGAACGAAGTCGTCAACCTCCTCAACTTGACGAATAGAATCACGGATGCTATTGTAGCGCAGCACCATCTCGAAGGTCGAAGACCAGCGGGTCACATTCCGTTTGATAGGTTTCAGGTCTGTGAACTTCGATAGTTTGGCGGCATTGTTGCAGTATCGAAACTTCACCATGAGCTGGTTCAGAGTAGCGAGCTCAGGCTCGTACGCAGCCAAATACCGGTTTACTGCTAGGTTGTATCGGTGGCTAGCGCAACCCACAAGGGGTAACTCTAGGAGCGTAGCGATTCTTTGGTTCGAACTGCAGTTATCAGCAACTAGAAAGGCCACCATCGTGATGTCCTTGTTGTACAACTCCAGCACGCGTTTGAACATGTCAGTGTGTACCTCGGCGTCTTGACTCCCCTCTACAATAGGCGAAAGCGCCAGAAACCGCTCCACGCGCTTGCCTGCCACGGTGTACACGGCATAGATGGCTACATAGTGTACAGTAGAGTGGGACCACCCATCCCACATGACGCCGAACATGTTGCCCATCTCTCTTTCAATGACAGCACCGATGTTTGCTGCGCACTTCTGCATGGCGACCTTCAAGGTCTTCGACGAAACGGGCTTCAAGCAGGATATGGACCGAGTAAGTGGGTTGTCCACTTTGGATAGGGGTTGGTTCCGCTCGACGACCCATTGAAGCCATTGGTAGCGGTGCTGGGTTGCCTCGGAAACGAAGCCGAAGCTGGAGAGGGGTGCGTTAGACGCCACCGGGGCGTTGTAGGTCTCCTCGAAGTCGGGGTGGGTGGACGTAAAGTGGGACAGCAGGTTGCTGTTGCCCGACTCGGGTTGCTACTTGCGGGATGCACCACAAAGCTGGCATCGGAAGACACTATGGCACACACAAAAAGCGCAGATCTCGCGGTTGGGGGCCATCTTGTCAAAAATGAAAATGAATACATGATCGGAGCAGTCCTGTGTTTGTGGCGTGGCTTCTGAGCCGACGATTGCATTCTTTGATGCGCTCTAGTCGTTGGGATGGCTGGTCGGTGGCTGCCCAACCTTGTATATTGGTATTTTACTGGTATTATTGGTCCAGTACCGTATTTAATTAATTTTGTGCATTCCCAATAATCAATTATTTTAGTGGCCCAATACAATAATTACGGTATTACCGGGTGGGTGAGGGGGGGGGGGAGGCCTGCTGTCACTGCACGGCGTCGCCAGTTACTACATTGTACAGCCAGAATCCCCCATAGGTATGACCTTCGCTAGACATGAGGCCATTCTGGTATTTGATATATGTTTGCTTGATTAGAGATTGCCTAACCTCTCAATCAACCCACAGTATTATTCTAGGAATTAGCTTCTTTCGATGGATTAATGGACGAAGACATAGCTAGCAGCAAGATAATTCTGAAAAATGTACCTATCAATCAGCACCAAGTCTCGCTCATTCGGCCTATCAGTCCTGGGGTTGCGTCCGCGTGCTCCGCACACGGTCTGCCAAACCACCGGCATGCTCGCTGTGATCGCTTTAGCTTTCCCTACGTGCTTCGCGCGGGATTCATTTTGGCATTTCTTCTTCGTTGCGGAGTCTAGCGATAAATATCCATCGACGAGACCGTGTGATTGGCTTCGGTAAAGAATTAACAGTTCTCAAAACCAGCCATAATTTCCGGTATACAGCATCAATAGAAGTGCAATTGACTTTGTTTTAACTCGTAACGTCACACATATTTTTTTCAAACGCATTTCTCAGCCATTAACGCCGATAACCGACCATTTAAGCTATCAGTTTATGGAGGGGTAGGTTTTTGTTCGCTTTGCCATCATACCTAAGCGAAATCAAATTTTAAACTACTCACAAGAAAGAGGAAAAAGAGCTTAATCTAGTCAGATATCACAAGAAGCAATTTAATTCATTTTCGCGCTAATAACAAGCATTCGGGTTGCATACAAAAATGTGCCAAAGGTGATAATATGTTGACTTTTGCAACCACCACATGTAGTAAAAAAAATTGAGTTCCCAGTTCGCTCGTCTGAATGGTCCCGTAAGCGCAAAACATGAAGAAGAAACCTGGTTTCCTGGCAGGATGAGTGATAACACTATTAGCTGGCACCATAGGGTTTGCTGGATGGCCACCGCTATCAAGCGGGGGGCCGCGCGTCGTAGCGGGATTAAGCGGTTTTGTCAGATCCAAGTTGAACTCGCTATCTCGCTGCGCTAACTCCTGCTTCATATCCTTCTAGAACCCGCTCTGCGCGTTCAGCGAAAGGGTCCTCGACCTTTGAAGTTTTGAGGTTCATTCGAGATCCAAAACCTTGGGGTTTCCTCATTCAAGCAGAGGGCCCTCCGCTTGGATGGAGCCCCTTGAGGCCAGCAGAGCTCCATCAGCGAACCCAAGTTGCGTTGCGCAAAAAAAATTTATCTGGATTCCCGAAACATAGAAAAAAGGCAGAGTCATAACGGGCGGCTGGCAGTGCTCAGTCGTAAATTTGCTACGAGTCTCGAGTCTCGTAGAACGTGGCAAGGACTATAAGATGGGACAAGCGGAATCGATTGAACACCAGCGGCAGGCTGGATCTCATCTAGTCGTCGGGATTTTGAACGAACTAGGGGTGGATACTGACACGAATGGTGCAGTTGTGGCTGCTGCGTCAGATGGAATTTCCAGGCTGGTGTCTTCAGCTACCGGAAGCCGACCGATCCTCACTCCTAGCGCAGTACCGCCGAGTGATGGCGGGGAAAGAGTCGGGAGCGTTGACGACGCAAGTGGAATGCCAGCGTTGGAGTCGCCGGTGTGTGATGGAAAGGAGATTTCAGAACCGATGACAACGTCGGTGATCAACGAGCCCGCAGTGAACACTGATCTAGTTGTTGCAACTAGTGCCGTAAATGGTATTTTAGAGCTGATAGGACTACTGCGCGAAGGCGATCATGTCCGGAAAGAAAAGGCAGCTGAGGCGTTGTGGGGTCTATCGGCATCGGACGAAAACAAAGCCACAATCGTAGCTGCGGACGGTATCCCGCTGCTGGTGGCACTTGTTCGTGACGGAAATGCCCGTGAAAAAGAAAACGCTTTGAGAACTCTGTGGAAATTGGCATTTGCCAGTACTACAAACCAGGATCGAATCGCGGCTGAGGGGGCTGTGGACTTGCTGGAGCACATCACGTCTAAGAGTCAGCCACCGCGGCTGCTGGTACTTGCTGCAGGTGTTTTGGGGCTACTCGGGCAGCATCTTGATAGTCGTGTCAGAGACCACATTGCGGCGTACGGGGGCACACAAGCACTGCTCGGTTTTCTTCAAAGTCATCCCAATGATAGCCACACCTGTGAAGCTCTAACGGCACTTTTAGGGGTCTGTGTTGGCGGCAGCTTTGTTGTTCGTTCCAACGTGAGGATTGCTGGTGGAGAAAGCATCTTGATGACTGTGTCTCGAAGTGACAACAAACAGATTACGGAGTTGGTTAATCGACTGCTGGAGTGGCTAACCGGAAATGTTGCACAACTGTCGGCCCTCTGTACGACTATGGGTGAAGTAGAGCCGCTGTGCCGTCACATTCTCGAAAGACTGAACAGCGCTTTAAACCAGGGTGAAGACAATGAAAAAATTCGCTGCGTCCGGAACAGGTTTAGCACTGTGCTGAAGGTTAATGGTGGCAAAGCAATGGTGGAGCGACTGGTAAGCTTCCGATCAGTGACGGGATTTCTTGATGAAATTCACGTTGAGCTTGATCAATTTGAGTGTCGAGGGGGGTTGTGGAGAACAAGGTGGGAAACAGATCGCGATAGAATTAGAAACGACTTGTTTGGTCGTGATGCCACACAGCTCGTTTCTGACCTTCGCGATAGTGGGGACGCCCAAGTTGGAGCCCTTACGTTGCTGATGTACGAAACAAAGAAGAACAGTTCTTCCTACTCAGCACAAGAACTCGAAGTTTTGAGCGCAGTCATGCAGTATTTGATGAACTTGACACAACTAAAAGTTCCAACTCGGGAAGAATGGTTCATTGCACGCCACGACCTGAAGCTGGACGACGACTTCGCGATTGGGTCGAATGCGACGATATACCATGGGAAGTATATGAATGCCGATGTCGTCGTCAAGTGTGTTGAGATCGAATCCGAACGCGATCGAATGGATTTTTTGCGGGAGGTGAACATTTGGCATAAAGCAAGCCATCCAAACGTTGTCCCCCTATATGGAGCTTGCCACGTCGGATCACCTTTTTTTATGGTGAGCAAGGATATGAGAGATGGCACACTGTCAAGTTATCTCTGCAAGCAAAAAAAGGCAGGTCTGTCGAGACCATGGAGTGCTATGCTGGCCGTGACTCGTGCTCTGCGCTTTCTACACACAAAAAACATAGTCCATGGTGATCTAAAGGGGGACAACATTTTGGTGGAGGGCAGCAATGTCATGATCGCGGACTTCGGAATGAGTTTCTTTGTCTCTGGATCCCGACCACAATTTGACAATCTGGGGGCGATTCGCTGGCGGGCACCGGAGTTTATTTCACGCGGAACCGTGTCATTTGAGGCAGATGTGTATTCGCTGGGAATGTGTATTGTTGAAGCTGTTTCAGGAAAAATGCCATGGCCAACCATTCCTGACATCGCTGTGAAGTGGCATTTGAAAGAAGGCACGTTTTTGAGGCAACCAAAAGAGATGTCAAGGGTAGAGTGGGCACTGGTATGCGAAATGTGCACGTTTGAACCGTCAAGGCGCCTGAAACTTGCTCAAGTCGAAAGACGTATCAATAGGTTTGTGGCGATGGAAATAGATGAGTCAAGCAGACTTCAATTTTCAGGCAGCAACAAGCACCAAGGCAGACGTCTTAGTGCCTATCAACAATGAAGAATTGCAGCAACAGCATCGACTCGCTTCTGGTTGTCGAATCAGAAGTGCATTTTTTTACTTGTTTCTTAAATAAACTTCTTGCTTGGAAATATCCCTTATTTCGCAGTAGACTCGACCACCATGGCTTGTAGCATGAGCCTAATTCGGGGTGCTTTACTCCTCAACCGATGCACCGCATACGCGTCACTATTCTCTTGCTCGCTCTTGGTCAATCTAAAGATGAACTAGTATAGTAGTCTTTGAGCACTTTTTAGAATCATCAGTGCGCATGCGCAAAAGGACTTGATACCCGACCAAATCCAGGAGATTGGATCCACAATCCTCCACGACTCGTCGAGCTGACGATAGTAACTTGAACACTGAACACTGAAGACCCCACGCAGTAACACCTTTCCCGTTCGGCAACATATGAAAAACAGGAACCCTCCGATTTTGTCTCCATTGTGTAGAGTATGTCTATTCGAGTCGAAGATGCTGTCATCAAGAGGTAATTGTGCACAGACTGGATGCCACATCATCTCGGGCATGATGCAAAATGAACTGCTCGTAAAAGTCACGAATGACTTCCAGGCAACACCGGACATTGTAGATTTTTGCGAACGTGCAAGGATGGAGAATAAGAGAAACATCAAGCGGAATTTCTTATAGATCCACCGATTTTGGGATTGGTTGAAAAGGTGGAAATGACATGCTACTACGACAATTCTACGGCAACTCATATAGTACCATTTTGAATGGTTGATCATTCAGCCTTGTACTAAGTTGAGCATATTTTAAAGTATCCTTTAAGCTTTTTTAGGGTCAACACACAGTAAATGAAACTCTTGAAGAAATACTCTAACCCTTTCAAACTTTACCAAATACAATTCCAACTTTATAAAAAGAACTTACTAAAAACTACTGAAGTAAACTTTTGAAGTAGAATACTTCATTTTCCATGCTACAAACGTCCTCAATACAAACAGCTTAAACTGAGCCTCAGTCGACCGCCTTCGTTGAAGACAATCGTGCATCAAACATCCTCGCCACAATTTGGTCGATCTCGTCCGGAGTCTTTCCACATTTCGCCAGCTCCAAAATGAATTCTTGTCGTTCTCTACCAGTAAGAATACTACGCGGGGTGGGCACATGTGGCACATAGCTTATAGTAACACGAGGCTCCACGATTCTCCAAATTCCCCAGTTATGTAAGTTATCGCTTGTACACTTCACGACGCCATTCTTATCGCACTGGAGGATCGTTCCTAAGTGGCATGACACGAAAAGGAGATATCCATCTGGGTCACTTTCAATGCTAAAGCGTCCCCACGCGCCGTCATTTTTAGGATCGAAGACACAACTCCCACACGCTGAAACTTGAAGATACCGGTCGCTGTGTGTGGCTTGGATGGACACTTTATGTTCTCCGACAGAATGCAAAACCACGTGCTCGTAAATATCGCGGTTGTCTACCAGACACCGCGCTTTTCTTGATCCAGGTGGGTTTTGCAAGTTCTTCTCTGTGCGTACAGACTGCAGAATCACTGGTACTCCGTACGGAATTACCATGAGTACTGTACAAACGATAATACCAACAAACTGGGAATGAAAAAGAAGGACTTACTACGGTCTCGTTGCATCTCTGACGTACGAGGACGGGCATTCTAAGACAAATGAAAGTGTATCTACTGACAGTTTTGATCGAAAAGGATGTGGATTGCGTGGAGCGGGTTGGGGTGCTATACTAATGCCTACAACAAAGAGGTCGAACGGGGGTGTCCCTTTCCGCCAAAACGCAGCCGTCTATGATGGCACCTGGACCTTGTCATTCAGGAAGACCTCGCTCTTGATGGCCACGATGGACGAGAGCTGTCTGCGGTCGGCCTCTTTCCATAAAGTATAGTTCTGCTTAGCTATGTTGTGAATGGCGCCGAACTCCGGCGCGAATATAACTTGTGCGACTGTGTCGTAGAAAGGAAGTACAATGAACTCGAAGAAACCAACTTGGTTCTGCACATTAAACAACCCATCAATATCAGCGATGAAAACATACAAAATCCTTCAAGAAAACCAGGTAAATATACCTTTGCGCTATTCTCTGAGTGTCGATCCATGAAAGGTGAAATGTCCGAATTGTTGGCGCGCTCGTTGTCGCCCTGAAGGAAGAACTCCTCGATAATAAGCGCTGACCAGATAACGTGTAGCTTTCTCTTCTTAGCAGCGTGACCGATGTCGGCACACTTGATGACAACCTTCATGATCATCATGGGGTCTGTGACGGGTTTTGGAGCGGGTACAACACCTCCCAAACCCACACCATTACCGCTACCAGCTGCTGCGATCGCAGCAGCTTCTTGAAGCAGCAACGCCTTGAGATTTCCTACTAGTTGCAGGTGCATGGACAAATCTGTACTTAGCACCATCTCGATAATTGCTTTCCGGATTTCTCGGTACGGTTTATCTTTCATACGGCCGAAGATATCACAGAGCGGATTGCGCATAATGAAAAACGTTTCTGCGAGGTGCATGCTCTCCAGGATACTGCGGTCGTTGTATTGCAGAGCCAAGTCGTGCTTTGCCTTGATTAGATAATTGTTAGATTTTCCCGGATGGCGGAAATCGTGGATGGCAGCAGCCACCAGTGCCGCGTAAAACTCGAGATTTGTCAGAGTATCTCGGATCTGTCCATCTGCTAGCGTTGTGATGAGGAAGTTCACGGAGTTGACGACGTCGGCTGCGTGACTGCTATTGTGGTACGGATTGGCAAGGTATCCATCGTCCAGCACGTACAAAAAGTTACGCAGAACCACGCGATCGACGCGGAATTCTTCGTGTAATTCGTGCAACTCAAACAATGCTGCGGTGACGTACATGAGTGGTCGATTGCCGGTTTGGTCGGCGATCTGGAGGGTGTCCAAGTCCCAGCCATCTTGCTGAATACATTGTTTTACTCTGAAAAGAGTTTGTTCCTCCCACGTAGGCATGTCTGGTAGTGGAGCGATGACCATGGAGCCAGCAATCCCCCCAGCTCCGATACCTAAGCCATCCCTATAGCTTCTTCGGTTGCTGTTTGAGTTGGAATGTGAGCTGTGAGACATGGCTACTCCAGAGCGAGTAGTGTCGGCGTAGTCCTTACGTGCTAGTACCGACAAAGCCCAGTTCTTGGTATCATTATCCACTTCTTTCTCAGACTTCATCTGTGCGCTGATATCTGGAACGAACAGATTCTGATCTAGACGTGCTAGATTGCGAACGATAGCCACGCCACGCTGCATGTCCTCGTCACTCAAGTCCACAGTATCGAGGAACGACTTTAACTCTGCCAGCAAGGCATGCAGCGGTGATGTCAGATCCAAGTTGAACTCGCTATCTCGCTGCGCTAGCTCCTGCTTCAGTGTGCGGTTCTCCTCGGCTATCAAATTCTTCTCACGAGTGGCTTTCTCTGCCTCCAGCTCCACGGCCCAAACGTGCAGAAAGTCTTGACGCACTACACGATCCACGTCTCGGTTACGAACCAGCATCGCGAGTGTAAAGACCATCGGGAAGCAGATAACCAGCACTCGGTTAAGAATAAATGGCGTCGAATCCGTAACCGGGTAGAAAATCAGCGTGAGAGCCATGTAGCTGGCACTGGTAATAACGCCAACCAATGCGAAGTGGAGCGTGTCGATACGTAACAGCGGCACGAACACAAAAATCATGATCAGTCGAAGAAGATTGATGTTCATAGTAGCTGAAGGGAGTAGAATCTCCTTGGTGTACGCCTGCAGCACCTCCGCTCGAGTACCCGAGATATCTTTGAACTGCCAATCACTACGCACCGTGCTGTTCACGAAGAAAACGCGTGAGTCATCGTTGTTAGCGATCCCGAGCTCGTCCAGGATAATATCCACGTCCTTGGCCACGTAGTTGTACCATTCCGTGAGCATGGAGAACATTCCGCCAGCAATGATCGAGAAACTCCAGCATAGCAACATAAGCGTGTAGATCCGTTGGAATTGGATTTCGTACGCTCGTCTCCGACTGATGTAGACGAGCAACGGGATCGGAAGGATGGGGATAAACACCAGTAAGAAATACCGGAAACTTTGTGAGCGGACACTCGAGTCTTTCGAAAGCAGGTTGGACAAATTTGACCCCGTGAACACCAGGTACATGAAAAAGAAGATGAGTGCCATTCGCGATGCTCGTGCCGAGTTCTCGCGTGCAAAAGTGACTTGGTACAGCTTCTCGAGTCGCGGTTCATTCAAAAACGTGCTTGTGACGGGGTGGAACTTGACTTCCACGGGGGTTTTCTTGGCCTGGGTGACGTAGACAGAGTCTGTTACCGGGTAGATGCGCGAGACACGCTGGTTCGCGCGATCCTGGTTTAATACTGTGTGGATCGCCTCCGAACCGTGTTGGTGGCCTGCATGACTGTAGGTTGCGCCATTACCGCCGAATATTGTTGTTCGCATGGGCACTACGCCCCCAGCGGCATCCTCAGGATTTGCAAGACATAATGAAGTATTCTGTGCGCCTGGCGCCACGGCGCTGGGCGCCGAGCGCTCGTCCTCCTTTGATCCACGCGTCGTGACGGATGCGATGCGCACCACCTGCCCTGCAGGTGTGCTTTGCTTCTTCCGACCACGGAGCGTCAGTGGACTCTGGTCTCCTGACCTCTTTTTGCTGTCCTCGCTTCGACCACTATCCGAGCGATGAGAGAAATTCTGCACCTGGTCGCGATCGACTTCCCGAGACCTTAGAAACTGCTGCAACCTCGATGGCGTCTGCGATGCTGATGAGGAATCGGACAACGTGGGCAAGGAGCTGGAGAAGGAGAGCAACGTCCGGAGGTTACCCGACGAACCCAGTGCTCTGAAATGATGGGGTGAAGCAAGTCTCCCCCACGAAATCCAGAGCTAGATAGTGTACTCTGCTCTACGCTGCTACGTTGGACGCCGGACACGCGGACTGTCCGTGTTCTTTGCTGCCTTGCGCTTTCTTGAGCTTTCTCGGGGCAATACCACTGGATTGCCACTCCATATACAAGGAGAGGAAGCTATTGTTGTCGGGCAGAGCTGTGGCGAAACGGACCCAGATTAGTAGGCTACCGCCGGGTCTCCATTTTGAAAACCTATTATTAGGAAACGACGAGGCTATTGCTAAACGGCTTGAGACAGCAGGAACATCTTGGAGTGCATGTACAAAACGATAAACGCGCACCATTTAATGATGATGAGCGCCGAAGAGACGGCTCGACGAGAAATGAGAATGATATCCTCGCCATAATGACGAAGCGGATGAGATGCAGCGTAGTAGATGCAGTGTACAAACGATGAGCTCCTTTTTCCTCGACAATATCAACCATGATGTTGAAGTGACCCGTCGCGTGTTGTACATCAAACAGTGCAATCATTACCGTTCATCAACAGCTCTTCATAGCATTTCCCGACCTACAAGCTCAGTCGAACTCCTGCGTTATTCCAGCTACGATTGGTCTTGCATCATGAAGGAGGAACTGTATGCGAGCCCAATCAGCCAGCCGTCGCGTGCTGGTACGTCAGCATCGATGTCTTCGTAGAGCCTGGCACAACGTTGATATTCTCGCGTGTTTTTTGGGCAGTCTATTGGCTCTGCAAGGTGAACAACCACCCGATCGAGTACAAGTACACGGACTCGGGCAAGGGAGAAACCCGCACAGAGACTTTCCTCCAGCTGAGCCCCATTGGCAAGATCCCTGTACTCAAGGATGGGGAATTTGTCCTTACCGAGAGGTTTGAAACGTGTCAATGCAAGACCATCCAAGCCAATGCTGAACTAATATGTTTGTGTTATGGTACTGTAGCCATGCGATTATGCTCTACCTCGCAGACAAGCACGGTTGGGAATCATGGTGCCCCAAGGACCTCAAGATCCGTGCTCGTGTGCGGAAAGATGCTGTTTCTTGACTTGTTTTGGCACTCACCACGGTGCTGTGCATGTTTCAGATCCAGGAGTACACGAATTGGCACCACCTTAACACGCGCCGCAGCTCGGAGATCTTCTTTAATCAGTTGATGGTAAACATCGGCCGCGGCACGCCTGCTATGGAGGCTATGCTCCTGAAGAAGCACAAGGTCATCTCGGACATGTTCCGCATCCTGGAGTTCTGGCTGCGTCACGGCAACCTCTACCTGGTGAGCAACACCAAGCCGACGGTGGTTGACCTGTCGTGCTACAACGAAGTGGTGCAGCTCGAGGTCATGGGATTGCTCACCGACGTTCAGAAGGACTTCCCCAAGGTCGCGGCGTGGCTCAAACGCATGAAGGTAACAGCAATTTTTTCGTTGATTTTTCAACTGCTGGCTGTATATTTTCTCGCATCTGAACGGCAACACCTTACTGCTAATATATGCGCAGGACGCTCCGTACCATGACGAGATGCTGGCACCTATGGGCAAGTTCTTCCGCAAGTTTAAGCTCTCGACCAACATGTAATTTCGAGCTGTCTCTATGGACATTTGCTGTTTGATTTTCAGCCAACCCAATCGCTTAAAAATAAAATAAAATTTTGTGATTGGACGAAAATCGATGTGTGGCTCCTCGCCTCTCACTTTTACTACTACTGGAAGCAAGAGGCGAGCATTATGTCGGCGGTGGCCAAGAGTTTCAAGAATGCCTTCCAGGTACTGACCCCCGTGCGCGAGTACGGCGTGGGCAAGCGCGTGACGCGTGTCATCTGGGACAACTACGCGGAGCCCTCGTTTTGGGAGGTGGTGCGTATCCGCCCGTCGCCTGACCTCAAGCACGGCAAAGTCTTCGGCAGATTCACCTTCCGCGGTATGTTGGGTGGTGGCTATTGCGGACTATTGGACAAGTAATTGACTGTATTTCTGTATTGATGATGAACAGGCAAGACGGACCCCCAGGTGAAGCGCATGAACGGCGTCTTGAAGAAGGACTGGAGCTTGTATGAGGCTTAAGCTGATAGATGAAGAGGGAGGACGGAATCGCCAGCATTTTTAACTGAGAATGGAAGGAGAAACGTGTGTACATACGTGCAGATGGAGGCGTGCAACTCAGCTGTTGCCCGTGCGGTTAGAATGCAATACACGGCGAGGTATTATGTTGGCGTGCGGTGTAGTGGCTTGCTGTTGCTTTTGATTTTTCTGTAGTGCTGCGAAGTGTTGTGATGCAGGTGGATTCGCTAAGAGGAGACCGACATATCGCCATTGTGCTGTTCAGTGTGCCACAACAGTACCAGCGGCAGCATCTCGAAAAGCAGACGCGATGTGTGAAACTTCTTACTGCTTTCAAGCGGAACCCCGCGTGTATGGATCTTGGTTTCACGCATATCCAGCTTCGATTGATCCGAATCCTAAGTCGCCTGGGCTCTGCGATCCATCGAAGCTTGGCGATGGAGCGACAACGTATAGGCAATGCCACAAACTCTAGCGTGGACAATTCGGATTAGGACACAGTTGATGCTCGTACTTCGCAACTCGTCATTTCCACTTTCGCGCTCAAGTTTTTAACCCCGCCACTTCAGCTTCCTATCTCCATCATGGGCATGTCCGATATCCCATTCGACGTTCCCGTGATCCTCCACTCGATCCGCAAGCACAAGAATCTGCAAAACGCCGTCGGTACCAAGGAGACTCGCTGCCTTGAAGACAACGTGTACGAGCAGCTCGTACTGCGTCACGTTGACGACAACACAGTGGTCATCCAGTCGGCTCGCAACAGTCGCTACCTCCAAGACCGCACGAACGGCCACTGTGTGTTCGGCTCGATACGTATCAGAGACCAGAGCTTGTTCACCATCGAGGCAAACTCAACCAGCTCGCTCTTCTTCATGCCGTGCTTCACCGGAAACGTTCTGCAGTGCGACAATGAGCTGGTTGTCAAGTGCGTGAATGATAACCGGCTGACATCGGAGGCTTGACGCATCGTCGAGCCCACACCAGCGCCAGCATTGTTGTGCAGTCTGCTTCAGGCCAGTGCTGCGCTCTTGATGACAGAGACCATCAGCGTCTCATTCTGGAGCTGGCCAAGGGCGGCAAGACGCCCGACGAGATCGAGCAGATCGTCACGCGACTATTTGACTCGCCCACTGTGGGCGTTCCAAGCTCAGCCTATGCCATTTCAGTTGCCTTCAACTAGTAAAAACCTACCCAAGATCATTTATATGACCTACCCAAACGCATTGAGTTGAAGGCCGCATATTCGAGAATCGCTAAACCAGATCAAATCTTTTGTCGCCACGTGGTAGACGATCAAAGGCAACTTTACGAGAGTGCGGACTCCGCCTTCTCACTTCACATTACTATCGGCAACTGCAACAAACCTGTGCGCATTCATTCATGCTCCTCCGCGCGCTGCTCGGCGCCTTGTGTCTCAGCGTATCATGGAACAGCGCCAACGCTCTCGAGTCCATCACAATCTCCGCTGAGCTTGCGGCAGTCGAGCGCTCGGCCAAAGTGCACGCGCTGCTGATCCTTGGCACGGATGAGAAGACGCAGGAGCGGAGTCTCGAGGAGCTGGCTACGACGGCGTATCCGGCGCTTCCAGAGCTAGAGAAGCAGCTCGAGGGCCTCGTGACCTTCGGCGTCGTGGACATCGCACCTCACGGCAAAGACTCGATCGGGAACAAGTGGCAGCTGGCTAAACTGCCGGCACTCGTGATCTATAAAGACGCACCCAAGGAGAATCCTTACACGGGCAAAATATACCGTGACTCGAAGACCACGGATGCAGCGATTTTAGACAATCCGCGGAAGCTCAAGAAGATGCTGAAGCAGGCGATCCCCTCTGAATATGTACAGGAGCTTGAAGGAGATAAAGCAACGTTGAAGAGTTTCGAGCAGCTTGTGAATGAGAAAATTGATGAAGACGACACGGTGGCTTTGTTGATCTCGAAGCAAAAACACGCGTCGCCAATGTATCGAGCCTTGGCGGCGGAGTTCAATGGCCAAGGATTGAGTTTTCTGTTTTTGAATAAAGACGAGAAAGGAGCAAAGGAGATTGTGAACGCGTTAAAGATCGAGGAACTGCCTGGTATGGTGGTATTGAGGTCTATGACGGAGCATGTGGTGTTAAAGGCAGAGAACACCAAGACATACGGTGAATTAAAGGGCTTTGTGAAGCCTTTTGCGACCCAAAAGGAAAGCGCGGCGAAGAGTGGAGTTAAGAAAGGAAAAGAGGGCTCGAAGTATATTAGGTTCTTCTCTGGAAAGGATTTCGACGACTTGGTGCTGCGCTCAGATGTGGTTTGGATCATTGAATTTATGGGTGCTGAGCGCGAGCAGGCATTAACGGAGGAAGAGTGGAAGAAATCCTTGACGGAATTGCACCGTAAAGCAGGTATGGTGGCGATGGGTGCGGTTAGCTGTGAGAAGGAAGCAGAGCTATGCGATCGCCATGGCGGACCTGGTGTTCGCGTCTTCCCGCTGGGGCTGACTGAGGACAACAAGCTGAAGCGTGGTGATGTTCTTACTCAAACGTTTACGACGATTGATGAAGCAAAAGAGTCGGCTATTGCAGCCATCCCAGACCTTAGTGTCGAGATCGAGTCTACCGCTGATCTGAATGGATTCATTTCCCAAGTAAGAGAAAGCCGCGCTCTGCCAATTTTGCTGTTTACGAACAAGAAGAACACGCCGCCAATGATCAAGGCTCTCGTACTGTCAGTCCCTACGCAGAAGGTGATGCTGGCAGTGATTCACGACGCTGATGAAGATCTGAAGAAGCAGTTCTTGGTCAAGTCTTCTGCGAGCACGTCGCTGGTATGCCTTGTGCCGACTAAAGCGGATACGGAGGACCCAACTTCTGCTCCGTTTGGCATCGTTGCCTACGAGAAGAAGAAGATGGGTGCGTACAACTACCCGAACATCATGCAGTTTGTCCTGCAGGTTCTTGCTCAGTACCCCCATCCTCAAGATACCGAGCCAGAGAGCGAGGAAATCGACTTGTCATCACTCGATGAAAAGTCTGCACAGTCACTTGTGCCGTATTTGACCAAGAAGAACATGGATGACCTCTGTGGCGGCAACAAGATTTGTGCAATCGGATTCTTTGAGAACCATTTGAACACACTTAGCGACCCGGAGTCTCGGCTTGCCAAGTGGTGGACAACTTTTGCGTACGTGGCAGCTCAGAGCAAGAAGAATACGGAGCCGTTCCACTTCATGTGGGTCAATGGAAAGTGCCAGAAGGACTTCGCCGAAGCGTTCGGCGTTGGCCTCTTCCAAATGCCGACGCTCGCTGTGTACTCTCCTTCGAAGCAGCGCTACGCAACGAATGTGGGTCTTTTCGGCGAGGAAAACGCGGCTGCGTTCTTGAAGAGTGTGCTGTCTGGTAGTATCGGGACTGCGCCGATCGGAAACGTTCCCGAGCTCGGAGAGGAGTGCTCGTTTGATGAGATCCAAGAGGTTGCAGTTGGAGCCGATGGCGTCCCTGAGGACGACGAAGACCTCGATGATATGCTGAGCGAGATTCTCTCCGATGAGAAGCAACAGCGCGACGAGCTGGAGAAGGAATTGAAGTCCGAGCAGAAACAGTCGAAGAAGAGCAAGAAGAAACACAAGTCAAAGAAGAAGAAATCCAAGAAGAAAAAAGCGCGCGACGAGCTGTAGAGCGGCGACTGGGCATGGACATACACTAGAACTTACAGCAGCCGTTCATGCAATAACCAATCTTTTGATTTAATCTGAAGCTGGCAACAAACGATCAGGAAGAGAGCATTTGCAGTGTGCATGTTGAAGTGTTTGGTAACCCTATGTAGCATATTGTATGAAGTTTTGTAAAATCGTCATTTTATCCAATCCGATGTCATTTCCTCATTTATTTCCGACTCAAATCCCTAGCCCTTCGTCTTCGTCTTATTGTGTCTGCGTCTGCCACGGTATTCCTCCTCTCTGCGTCCTCCATTCATTCTCGTGCGCCAGCCAAGTTGGTTCTTGTCTTCGAAAGCCGTCAGTGAAGATTCCGATATTCCTTCGACTGAAAAATGGCCAAGCGTACGTAGGCCTTTTCACCATGATGTACACGGGTCTCCCAGGCTGTAGCCCTTCAGCCAGCAGTCGATGCGTCAACTCCTCCCTCTCCAGCAATCGCAGCTTATGACAGACAGCAGCATAGTCACCAGAAGACACACATACAGGCTCGACTTATTGACAGAAAGACACCACAAAGGACACAATAGAGGAGGGAGGAGATTACAGTCGGCTCGCTGGAGACGCGTACCGTGGGAGACCCGACATACAGCACTACAGTGAGTGTCTGAGTGACTGACGGTATTATCGTGTTTGTACAGACAAACCTTCTGGTATTCGTTGCGCACGTAAGCTGCGCGTGCACCGCCGCACGCAGCGCTGGGCGCAGAAGTCCTACAACAAGAGCCACTCGGTGACGGCCATGAAGGCCAACCCGCTCGGTGGTTCGTCCATGGCCAAGGGCATCGTTCTTGAGAAGATCGGAATTGAGGCCAAGCAGCCTAACTCGGCTATTCGTAAGTCGTGCCGTGTGCAGCTCATCAAGAACTCGAAGAAGATCGCCGCCTTCGTGCCGCGCGATGGTTGCCTCAACTACGTCGACGAGAACGACGAGGTCCTGATTTCGGGTTTCGGTCGCCGTGGCCACGCCGTCGGTGATATCCCCGGTGTGCGTTTCAAGGTCGTCAAGGTCTCGGGCGTGTCGCTGCTCGCTCTGTACAAGGAGAAGAAGGAGAAGCCGCGTTCGTAGATTATGTGCCCGTCGACAGGAGGGAACTTGCTCGTGATGGTGTGCTGCAGCACTGACCATGGCGGCCTCGTGCTGCTTCGAGACGTCTTTGCCGCTGCTATCATGGCAGTCATTTTTCCTAATCACGGATAAGAAGGAATCGCTTGCCCAGCACGACCAGTTTTGCTTTAGTATTTTGCCACTGGTGGTGTTTCCTTGCCACTTGTTCTTATCAGGTTTTTAGCACCGCTATTTGCGTGTAAACTCTAGATTCTAGACGAGGTGGCGTGAGTGTTGGTGTCGGATCAAAATTAGCCTGTATAGGCTAGGATTGTAGTTTTTCAAAGTCTCCGATCCTGGTCAATTTAGGAGCTCCCTGTCGAAATCACCACCTAAACAACAGGAGGATTGCATAACTATGGAGGTGGAACTTGTGCCTGTGCTCTCGGACAACTACGCCTATCTGCTGATCGACTCTACCACCCGTACGACCCCGTCCCCCTCCCGCTCTTGTTGACACTCTCAATAATCTCCTCTGTATGACCATTTCTCAGGCGTGGCGGCGGCAGTTGATCCCGTTGATGCTGCGAAGGTCTACAGTCGTGCCAAGGAGCTGCAAGTGGCCATCTCTATGATACTGACCACCCATTCGCACTGGGACCACGCTGGTGGCAATCGAGAGCTCGTTGACCTCATTTACAAGCACGAGAACCGTCAGATTCCGGTGGTCGGGGGACCTGGACACGCCGTGGAAGCTCAGACGCAGTCCGTCACGGACGGGGACGTGGTGAAGCTTGAGGATCTGAACGTCAAGGTCTACTACACTCCGTGCCACACACGCGACCACGTGCTGTACCATTGCCAGGACGCTCTCTTCACGGGCGACACGCTGTTTATCGCTGGATGCGGTCGGTTCTTCAGTGGAAACCCGGCGGAAATGCACCACGCTCTGAACGAGGTGGTGGCCAAGTTGCCAGAGGAGACAAAAATCTACTGCGGTCACGAGTACACGGCGAGCGATTTGCGCTTCGCTGCCCATGTGGAGCCGGATAACGAAGTCGTACAGAAGAAGTTGGTGTGGGCCATCGAGAAGACGAAGAACGGTGATCCTACAGTTCCATCGACAGTTAAGGAAGAGTTGGCGACGAACCCGTTCATGCGTCTAACGGAAGGCGGTGTGCAGAAGTTCGCGAATGGCGAGAAGGACCCGATCAAGGTGATGGGAATCGTCCGTGCTGCCAAGGACAATTTCGTGATTGGAAAGTAGAGGGTTTTGTCTTGCTTGCGGATTGCCTCGAGAGAAACGGATAGGCTTGTAATCGATATTTGCTGAACGCTTGGCGTACTGAAGCTGAAGAGCGAATCGAGCCATCGGAACTTGAAATCGTTGGAATATCCAAAGTGGCGAGAAGCTGAAACAACTTTGTGACCAAGAATCTTTTCGACCTTTTCTCTACGTCTTTATTCGCGCATTGCGAGTCGTAATTTATGACTCTGTCTTTCAAATCGGTTCAGACACTTGAGAGCTTTTGATCGAGCCGACGCTTTCATTTGCCGGTTGTAGAGTTTTGCTTGATACCTACATGTACTTTTCGATTATCATACAAGCACCTTGTTCAGCATAACGTCTCCAAAAGCAGGAGGCTTGTCTAGTACTTGAAGTACTTCGTACGCGCGACGGCTGTACCAGTTCCTATAGCGATGCACAAACAATTTATATGTTAATAGTTGCCCTCGAAATAATGCTCACATCACTCTCCTTAATATGTACTTGAAGTATACAGTTGATCCAGAGCTATGTCCGACTATTCTTCGATTGACGGAAGTTGCTGAGGTTTTCTCAGCCATGTCATCATTGTTCAATCTGCACTGCAAAGCTCAAGACTACCAGAACGATGTCTTTTCTCCAGCACCTCGACCTAAATCTGCTTCCGCTCAAGACGCCTGTAGTCCGAACTATGGTAGGTGGCGAGGATATCCTTTTCAAGCTTCATCGAGTTTCGTCGAAATTCATCCTATGGAGAGCGGATTGGTCGCCATTCGGAGCGCTAGAGACAAGAGCCGATGCCTGCGTATCAATCCATACAAGCCTCATTATTCCTTGAATACCGTGAACTACGCAACAAAGCTTGAAACCCCACCGGACACGTTGTTTTCCTGGCGTATCGAGAGAATATGGTTATGGAGTTCACATATTCAGACATGGTGGAAAGCGTTGGCCGCTTGCTCATGGGGCTCTAGAAATGAAAGTCAATGGGTACTCTTAAAGCCCTATGCTCTGGATATTACAGCCGCCTTCCTCCAGGAGGCAGCAATTCATGGCGTTTTGACTACACTCCTTGCCAAATTAATCCGGCCACCCACACTTTTGGTCGTAGCTCACTCAATTTTTAAGCGCTGGCGCTGCGCTTTAGATATGTTGTTCCTGTAGTGTAGAGTATGCGCTAACAACGCAGTTTTCGCGGTTTGAAGGTAGCTCCTATACAATAAACCGCTTGGTCCAACCTCCCGGCCACTTCTGCGGATACTGAAACCAAGTCACATGTAATGAAATGTTTGCACCTTGTTACCTACAAGTGCTAAGGGAAAACGTTAGTTTAGTAGCCTCGTTCTGGTGCCCTCACTAAGTCCTCAATATCTTTGCAGCCAAGGATCCGATTGACAAATGACGGGTATCGTTAAAACGAGGAGAAATAGACTGATTTTTGGGATAGTTTAAAAGGGACAATTGCCCCAGGTGATAGCGTCTTATAATGCTTTCACTTTGATTCCGTGAATTGGTGCTGTTGCCAGTTTAGTAGCCCTCTTGACTTCATCAAAGTATGCTTCGGTTCACGTGAAAGGGTGATATGGAGGGCAAACAGTCTGCCGCAGACCAATAGAAATCGTCTGCCGTGATTTGACTCGATATAATAGGCTAAAAAGGCAGGCTACTAAAATGACCAGGCAACTAAACTGACATTTTCCCTTAGGCTTGCCGTCCAGCCATGTTTTGACGGACGCCACCAAGGAGCTTATCGATAGAGACTTCATTTGAGCTTTTTATCAGGGCATGCCAGCGTGGCTGAGCGACGAGGAGAGGGGACGCATACGCGGGCTTAGCGAAGGAGGGTTCTCAATTCGAGCAATTGCAAGGACTGTCAAGCGATCACGAGACGCGGTCAAGCGCGCACTAGCTGCACCACGTCGTAACCGCCGCCAACTAGGACGCAAGTTCATTGTATCCGAGCAACTCGCGTGACTGCTGTTGCGCAAGGCTGCTAGCGGCGACAACACCGCCGCCAAGCTGAAGATCGAGTGCAACAGCAAGTGCTCCGCCCGCACGATCCGGCGTCTCCTTTCTGGTGTAGATTGGCTAATCTACTCCAAAATGGAGAACACATTGGCGCTGACGGCGGTACATAAGGCGCATCGGCTAGCATGGGCAAAGCGCATGGATTGGGAACAGATTATTTTTCCGACGATAAAAAGTTCAGCTTAGACAGCCCTGACGGCCTCCAGAGCTATTGGCTTGATGTGCGACGGCCACCAAGGACGACGGTGAGGAGGCAAAACAGCGGTGGCTCGGTGATGGTTTGGGGCACCTTTAGCACTAAGGGAAAGTCTAAGCTGGCGGTGCTGGTGGGACGGCAAGCTTCGGTTCAGTATATTTATACTGTATCGGAGTTTTTGCTGCCCTACACTCACCTAAACTACGGGGTAGACTTTGTTTATCAACAAGATAACGCATCAATCCATACATCGAAAGAAACCATGCAGTTTTTCGAGGGGCAGGCGATCAACCTTCTCGACTGGACTGCCCGCTCTCCAGACCTCAATCCCATCGAATATCTATGAGCGCTGTTGGTTTGCAAGGTGTACACCAATGGTCGTCAGTACGCTAACGTAGCGGAACTAACAACTGCTATCTTAGCTGCCTGGAATAGCATTGATCAGGCCACGCTAGTAAAGCTGATTAAATCCATGCCGCGACGTTGCATTGAAGTGATTGATAAGAAGGGCGATAAGATACACTACTAATACAATCATTTCGTACATGTGACTTGGTTCAGTATCCGCAGCAGTGGCCGGGAGGTTGGACCAAGCGGTTTATTGTATAGGAGCTACCTTCAAACCGCGAAAACTGCGTTGTTAGCGCATACTCTACACTACAGGAACACCATATCTAAAGCGCAGCGTCAGCGCTTAAAAATTGAGTGAGATACCAGCAAAAGTGTGGGTGGCCGGATTAATTTGGCCAGGAGTGTATGAGACATCGAGTTACTATGCACTTCATTGCAATGGGCAAATCGAGCACGGAAGTTGACGAGATTTTGACGCTGATATTTGAATCAAACGATGCAACGGACAGCCTGAACATGATCGGTGCTGAACGCTGTCTCCATGTTTTCAAGGTTCTGAAATCTGGTAATTCGCTGGACGAAATTACTGAAATTGTGAGTATTCTGTATGACACCAACTCTCTCGTCGAGGATAAAATGGACAAAAACTTGGCGTCTGACGGCGACCAGATTGAAAAACGGGATCAACAACGTACTGCTAGCCCCGCCGTTGAGTGCAACAATTACGGCAAAGCTTTGTCGGTTTATGATAGTTCTCCGGCTCTTGTCGATTTTGACCCAGCAGAGCTGCCTTTGGAGACTCCTCTGGTTTTGGTGAACCCAGCTAGGGCGATAGTGCTCAAAATTCGGATTGAATTCTAGCTGACCGAGATTCGTCTGGTTACCACTCGAAACGCTGATGTAAATGAGAAGTATTTAATACTTGGCAAGCATGGAGTACGTATTTTTGGGCCCTCCCGAGACGGGCTAAAATTCAAGGTAAAAGTGTCTCTAGCTGGAAATATTGTCTTGGAGGAGCTTTCAACTCATCATGTGCTGGGAATTGAAGTGCAAGGCCCCGTAAAGCTCTTGGTTTGCCGCACCAAGCACGAGAAGCCAAAGCACTCGTTGTTATTATTGGAAGCGCATGAGTCAGCGCCATCCCTCAAGCCACGATATTTGGAGATAATGAATGCAGCCGTGGCAAACGACAACGAAGCTACTGGGCGACGCAACCTCATTATGCACTTAATGAGCTCTGGCACACTAATCTACGCTATCGAGGATTTCGTAGTGCTGTTGTACGGCTCGACTGATAATATCGGCCGGACGACTAAGCCCAACCCGACTGACATTTATCGCCGCCACCAGATACTCGAACTGTTAAATACGGGAAGGACTTCCTTCGAGTGAGGTTGATAAATTCATGGCTCTGCTCGATGGTTCGTATTCCTCTGACGTCGCGAAAGAAGACCCGATTAAGGAGGAGGTGGAGGAAGGAGGCAAGAAACGCAAGGATGGAGCGTGGAACATTCTTGCTCGTCTCTTACAGAAGCTTCACCTCAGCGGCAAGGATACCAAACCGACTACTTTGGGATAAAGGCACGACCGCTCCTAAGGCGATGATTCCATGTATTGCTTACTGCACAGCAATCTCCTCGGAAGTAGCCTGGGGGGATTTGACTTCATTTTGCTAATAACTTTCACGTCGGTATTCTTTTTCTTTCTTTTTTGTTGTTGCGTATGACAGTATACATGCACTATACAAATGTACACAGAGGGATACTAACGGATTTTACCAAATAGCACCCGGATTTATATTCCTCATAAGCCCCTAAAACTTAAGCGATTTTGCAGAGGGGGCTTTCAAATGGATAAGGACCCGTATTTTATGCATTTTGTGGGTGGCCTGAAATTTTCTACCCTACAACCCAAAATATCTATAGATAGACCTCTCAGTTGATGACTTCGCTCTGTCATGGTGGGGAATTTAAAATGAATTATCGCGTATGCGAGCAAAGACTGAGCTCTAGGACGAGATTCATTATGTACAACTACGATAAATATTAGAGCGGACTTTTAATTGGTGCCGGACTTCTATTTCAGAAAGCTCGAGAGGTTACCTGGCCGGACTTCTAATAAGTGCAGGACTTGTATTTGGAAAAAGCCGCTAATAGGTATCCAAAGTTATGAGTCTGTCGAAACGAAAGTCTGACGAAAAAAGAGTGGGAAAGATCATTTCTTGATCTATCCGCCACCCGAAAATCGATGATTATTTTGTGATTGAAAGAAGTACACCTTTGCCAGACCAACAAAATGCATGAACATATATATGTGCTCGATGTGTAAAATATAGTTGATGCGGAAAACTTTTCTGTTGCCTTTTCACATTCAGATTTTGTCATTTTATCGAAGTTCCTTTCAATTTTCTTCTCCATCAATAATAATAGTTTTACTGACGGGTCTTGAAAACCGGAGATGGAATTTCTCATTCTGAAAACAGCAACCAGAAACAATTAAGCAGCAAAACATGGAGCTCCGTGATGTTGACCTCGCCGAGCTTCCTTGCAACCCCCCTTATTATGATGACCGTGACTAGAGATATCTTGGCACAGGCTGTCTTCGTTGAACTTATCAGCTCAACAGATAACATGGTAACAATTCGAAAGGCCAAAGACAAGTGGCAACATCTTACATGTGATGGAAGCGGAAATTGCATGTTCGCCCGACTGGCCGAGGCGATTAAGTTTAAGCCCAGGATGTCTCCAACAGGAAGACTTGTTTTTAAATTGAAGACAACGAAACATGGGCTGTGGATTGAATGGCAGGCAAAGGTAGTGACATGTCGCGAGGAGTACTGGAAATATACTCAGTCGTGAGTGCTACTACAGCAATACAAACGGGTCCGAGCGAAGCCACATCGACCACACACCAGAAGCTGAACGAAGCAGCTGTAAATGAGAACTTACTGGCTGGTCGACTTCAATTGGTAAGGCACTTTGTCGAATTGGGTAAAACGACGGGGAGATTGTGGAACTGCTGTATGACACGGAATCGCCTATGACGAATCGCATAAAGACATCAGCGATGGCTGAGGAGCGTCGACAACTGGTTCTGAGATTCTTGGTCTGGAAGTGTCCGATGACTGAGACGATGCTGGGTATGATCAAGATGGATAGCCATGGGCTGACCACGTTGCAGTCCCAGCAATGAAGGGGCAGGAGGAAGTGGAAGAGAAGTCGCAGCCTCCTCTTGCCAGACTAGCGACGTTGTGGGGAACGTGACTCCGTTGGCGCTGGATGTTGCGAATGAGTTGACTGATGCTCCAACGAGCGCCAGTATGGGACAGGGCCTGGATGAGGACGAGGCCATAGGTGCCGCACGCGAATCGAAGAACTTTGATGTGGATATTGCTGGAATTACTGAGATGATGGGCCCGCTATGTTCGAAGGAAGAAAAAGGCACGGGCGAAGTGATCGCTCTTGCAACCGACAGAGAAAATGCCAACGAAGACGGAGATCTCGCCGAAGCCGAGGAGGACAAGAACAATGATGAAAAACAAGAAGCGCTGGTAGTGGAGGTGCCGGAATCACCACCCAGACCCAGATTGACGAGGCAAGCGCTACAGACGGGCGCCAAGGACGCCGTGAATGCGTTGATTGAGCGGTTATCCGCTGTTACGTAAAAGAAGAAACCAGGCAAGTCGGATACTTGCAGCTGTGACAAGAGCCCACAACCAGTACCAAGGGCACGGTGCAGGACAGTAAGCAAGGGCGATTGTTTGCTGAGGCGGAGCTGAATCTGCTAGGACGGGGTGAATACAGGCTAGCGGCTATCGGACGCGAGGAGTACGACAAGGAGCTGGAGGAACTGATGTTCTCCTTTGATGAAGTGGGGTTACGACGCCAACGAAAAAAAAACGCCGAAGGACAAAAGTAGCTCAGTTTTGCTGAGTTGATCGACAAGTTAGGCATTTCTGCCGAAATGCTAGAGAGGACGAGAGAGATGACTCCTGGAGCGCTCTCTACGCTAGCGTACTGGCAGGATTGGTGCGAGGAGAAGTTGGCCACTACGGATGCGGCCAAGCCTGCGAACAAGGATTTCAGAAGTGGAAATGTTGGACCACAAGCGTCGAGCTCGGTGACACCGAACACCGTAAGTCTTCAACACCATAGTGGAGGGGTGTAGAGCATGCGTTTCCTGCAACACATGGTAGGGGTGGTGACGGGATAAAGCGGCTTGGACGGGAACCAGTTGTCACTGCGACGCCTGGGGACCATGTGCGCATTTTCGAGGAGGACGCAAAGGCGACGGAGCTGACGATCTTACAGAACGTGTGCGTGGATCTCGAAGGAGATAACTTCTGCGAAGTGCCAGAAGAAGATGACCAGAATGCAAAAGGAGCTATTCCACTACAGTGGCGATCAGTGAGTAGAGGAGGAGTGTACGGATTGATCTTAGACAAGGAAGACGACGAACAAAAGCTGTCTGTTCGCGACGGAGGAAAGGGTGCCGTCTGTGAGGTGCTGCCTCTTCGAGACAATACCATGCTTGTTGGGGATTGCCGATTCGGAGCTGCGCTACTTCTTGCATAACGACCGGTGCGCGGACGACGAGGTGCAGAGAGTCATGGAGTGGGCGCGGCGGTATTACGCTGCAGAGGCGTCGGACATTTACAGGGAGATGCGAGCACGACGACTACGACTCGAAGAAGGCGTTGATCGAGGGTAAGATTGCCCCAAAAAGAATGATCTACACGCTGTTACGTTTCAGTTGCCCGGAAAGTCGATGTTGGAGCTCTATACTGGAAGTAACGGCTTTGATGAAGAAGTGCATGGTTGCTGCGCGATTAGCGCCTGTGGAGTGCCTCTACGCTCACGGAGACCTGGCCTACGAGCAGATGAAAGTAGTTGAAGCGAAGACGGAGCAGAGATGCGCGTACCTCCCGATGGGAAACGGATTATTGGCAATGTCGGTGGGAATTGAGGCGCTCTACGGAGGTTACGTGGTCTGTTGCCCGACCGAGATGCTTGTCGACACGGAGCGGTCGCGAGTTTGATGTACAAGAGAGCTTTGGTGCGTATCGACCGCGCTAAGGCATCTCTAAGAACCTGCTCAAGTAGCCTGAATAGTGCTTCGGGACACGAGAGCAAGGCTCTGGGAGTGATCGACTTCCCTGTGAAACTTGGGGCGGCCGAGAAAGAACTTTCGTTCACTTTAACGGATAATCTACACGTGAATGTCAAACTGGGAACTGCCAACTTGGGAACGTTCCGCACCGTCATTGATCATGAAATGAGGACGATGATACTTAAAGATATGGCGGAAGTACTGCAGCTGGGAGACACGCGCGTCGAGGAGACATACGCCATCGGCGTCGCGTCCAGCGTGCAGCTACTGCCCGGTCAGCAGGCTCCGGTGGGTTCGCGATACCGAGGTGACGGGTTTGACAGCATTGCCGTGTTTGTGGTAGGTGTTCCAGAGCTAGAAGAGCATTTGACGGTGGCGAGGACGCTTTTTACGGTGCAACATGGTCAAGTACTCATCAAGGTTTGTAATGCTTCTACTGAGGAAGCAGTTCATCAAGACCATCGCCTTACTACACGACGGTGCATCTGCGCGTTTTCTCGCGAATGGTTATCACTCCCGTAAGGTACACCTCACCAGCGGGATATGCCAAGGGTGTCCACTGGCACCGCTCCTCTTTAACTCGGCGCTCGAGGCCCTGTATCAAGAAATAGATCGCCATTCCCGTTTGCCAGGAGTCCAACTTCGCTCTGCTGTTGGCGTGGTGGAGATGAATGTGGCCGGCTACGCCGATGATACGGCGACCTATCTGGCGTCTGCACTCATGTGCCTCAGCTGCTGGAAATCACGGAAGCTTTTGGTGCGGCTTCAGGGCTCACTTTGAACCACTCCAAAACGATGGTGGTAGCCTTGCACCCTGATGGACTTCCCCGGGAAGTGTCGCTTCCAGCGCCGTTACACCTCCAACCGGTGGGCCAATACGGACGGTGTTTAGGAATCCACGTTGGCTGTCGGAGGGACAGCGAACGTACGGCGGAGGTGGCCGAGAAGCAGCTTGTCACCCGGCTACACATGGCGTGCTGTAAAACGCTTATGGTGGGTCACCTTAGCGCGATTGCGGTGTCGGTGATAATACGCATATTGGTCAGCATGAGTGGCCTTCTATGGGGGCGATCAACAGGAGGTTAAAAACTTCATTTGGCACGGATGCTTCGCGCTGGACCTACCCCAGATGAGAGCGTGGATTGGTGCGGATCTGGCGGCGTTGCCCCGGACGAGTGGGGGAATGGCGGTGCCTGACTTGCGTACGGAGCTGATGGCGATGACCGGGTCGACGGTCGCGAGGTGGGCACTGCTTGGGCCCCATGGGCCCCATATTGTGGCGACATCCTACTGGCCAGCTCCACCTCGACCTCAGGTGCGGTGCCGGCGGTCTACCTGACTCCACGGGATTCGACAGACACGTCGGGTGTCATTCGCCGGCACGAGACTATGTGGTAAACCGGCTGACAGGCTGACAGGTGGTGATGGCGGCGGCGAATACGGCAGAGTCCACCCCTCGGGTCACCATGGCGGGGGCACTCTATCACCTCGCCTCCAGCTTTGACATGCTCTCATTCGACTGTAGTGGAAACCGGCTTCTGGCGAATGACCCCCCCTCCGTGCCTCAAATAGCTGCCGTACGCGAACATCGCCGACCTGAGCCTGCACAACAGGGAGACCGGTCACTATGAGGATGGACAGGATTTTAGGCCCCTGACACGACTCAGCGTCCAGATCCGGGACGTGTTTCACTGGTGTGGCGATGACCGAGGGCGTCTCGAGTCTTTCCACACAACCGGCGCGCGCGACGGACTCTTGAGCAAGTGCATCAGTACCTAACGGTGCTAGTAACCCTGGCCCAGGCGGCAGCGGTTCAGTGGTGCTTCGCGTGGGCTCCGATCTCGCCAGTCTCGACCTCTGCTGGGTGGGTAGCATGTCGTATGGATCTCCACGGATGACCAGCAACACGGCAGAACTATTGGATCTCCTGATAGGCCTCAGAGCGTGCATGGGGCATGGGTGGATGCCGCTTCATGTCGTCGGCGACAGCAATCTATTCCTCCGCCAACAGCGGTTGCGAATACCACCGAAGGCGACGCATCTCCGTGGGTTGTACTATCAAAGTCAAAGGACAACTGATCAACTCATGTTTTTTTCGTGGCAAAACCACTACCGTGAGGTTAATAAGATGGCGGACATCCTGGCCAACATGCTCTCGCGTGGTTATGGTTCCACCGATCGATGGGTATCAGCGTTTGAACATACAGCGAATGACTTCGGTCATTGGCTGTCAAGGAACTCGGATGAGGACCTCTCGAAGTTTGTGGCCTCTCCACCGTACCTGTAGGGGCCGGCTTCGGGGTTTCTGAAACTCGGAGCAGGGTGGCTGGATCGATACGGACACCGACAAGGTCATTAACCCTAGATAGTTAACTCTATTGCTGCCGATGCCCCTAAAACCCTGCAATATGCTTGGTTTTACAATTTTAAGGCGAATCAACATGTGTGGATTTTATTTTGAATCAATCAGATGGTTTGCGGTAAACCAAGCATATTGCTTGGCTTTACTGCAGTAAATGCAAGAACTACAAAGCCGCGCTGCACACGGGGAACCTCTGGGTTTTAGTGCGATATATATCATTGGCCATCTATTGTGCTTTGCAAATTTTGTCGTTTTCAATTAGCTGGATCCTCGATTTATAATAAAGTGAGGTCATTTTATAAATCGAGGTAATAAAAGGGGCAGATCGATCAAGTTAGGTTGGCTAATAAATCGAGCTATGACAAGCCAAATCGAGCGCTTGTAGTCGATTTACGACAAATCGACATCGATCTCTTATAAAGCGACCCCATTTGCGTATTTGAAACGTAAATCGAGGACACATATAAGAATTCCAGGTCTGCCATTTCACATCTCATTTTTATGCCCCGACCATACTCGATCTAAGCCTTAAACGGAGCGACATTCCATCTGCAAATCACAATACACGCACTTGGTAACAATGTGGTAGTGATAAATAGCCTCACGATAAATAGAGAGGTTGTGCTACAGTTCCAAGGACAGTGAAACGTAGCAGTGACAGCGACAGCAGTCGCTCTGACGAGGAGGAGCTCGCGCTTCTCGTCCTTCTTAGTCGCAGTGGCAGCCAATGCCGATCGCCAATGCCGATCTGACCGGTTCAATTTCGAGCAGCCCGCCTCTGCTGCCGTTTGGAAGTCGAAGTTTCGCTTCGAGAAGGACGAAATTATTGCTCTGGTCGTGCATTTCCAGCTGCCAGACCCATTTCCTACACCGCAGCGCTATCAAGTCTCCGCCCTGGAAGCCTTGTGCATTTCCCCCCGTAGGATGGCATATCCAGCCCGTCTCGAAGACCTAGAAGATCTATTTGGCCGTGATTCTACCGCTATCTCCTCCATCTCAAACGCAGTGCCCGGCCGCCCAAGGAGTGTGCTTCACCATCTCTTTTAGGAGGAGGATGTCGCTAGAGGGCTGGAAACGAAAGGCTTTCTTCCGCTTTGCCTTGCCCCGCTACTCCCCGCGGTCTCCGCATGATCCGTTGCATGAGCGTCGCTGTCTTCGCTTGGCATCGCTGTTTCAAACTGACCACAGCCAGTTGTTTGTTGTAATCTGAAGGCACAGTGAGCACGGCTCTACCGTGATAAAAACTATGGAGTACGAGGTTACGGAGTACGAAGGTGTTTGTAATATAGAAAAGGTCAAGTGGAAGGGACATGCTCAAATGTTTGGGGGCCAACCATTTATTTGAGCTTGTCCGCCTATATAGACTTCATTTTCGATTTCTCCCATGGCGGCAACCAAGAAGAACACGAAGACTTCCGGGACAAACAGCTATATAGCTGCTAGGCGATGCAATACGTGCAAGCACGTATTCGCATCTCCTTACTCGAAAAAACGACATCAAAAAAAGAAATGTAAGTGCAGTAAGACGGAGGTTGAGAAGCGAGCCTCGGAAAAGGCCCAGCGCAAGAAGCGCCAAAACTCTGGTTACTACATTCGGCGATAGTGGGGAATCTCACTTACACGTGATCCCCTGAGCAAGATTCTAGACGCTCTTCTGGCCAGGATTCCTGGCGCAAAGGTGGACTCGTTGGCGACTACTGAGGCTCAGTTGAACGCGCGGCTTTTGGCTCTTAATTGCAAATAAGAAAGGATGCCGCCAACCAATTTTGTCTTTTTGTATACTTTGACGTAACAATCGTAAGTCACCAAAATCGGTCTTACTGAAAACCGAAATCGTACTTAATTTCACGTAAATTGATCTTAATCGCACATTTAGCTGTCTTAAACTCCAAAAACGATTTGAATTGACTAAAACCGATCTTACTGTCTGCTATTCCACTCGGCAGGTAGCTAAATATAATGAAGTCGTAAAGTTTTTTGTATATATGAAAGATTATCACAATAGAAAATGGTGAAATCTTGGGATTTTGTATGAAATACCTAGTTTAAGTAAGATTTCGAATCAATCATGTCTCTTGTCCGTACTAGACTATCAGAAAGGCCCACGTCCCGCATTTCCCCAGCTTCGAGGAGGCATGTAATTCTGAATGAAGGCTTGGCCGGACGTATTGCCCTTGTGTGCCTGACTATTCGAGCCAGGATTCAACAATGAGTTGAAAGACGGGAGTCGGGGGGATCAGATTTGGGCTGGATCGGAGAGGTCCCGAATTCGAAATAAGTATTTGAGCGACAGTTTGCTGTGATTCAGGAATGGGGACTGGGTTGTTCCGATCGACTCGTTCGGCATACGTGGGCTCCCGCGCCGTACCTGAAACTCAGCTATTCTTCTTGTGTGTTTTTCTGCGCTTTTGGTTTTTGTTAGCTCTCAATGGAGTCGGGCCTAAGACCATGGACTCACAATCTTCAGTATGCCCACGTCGCGTCAACCAATGTCTGTGAAAGTGGCTCGTCGTTAGCTTCTGCTATCGCTCAGACTTAATGATGTCGATAAGATCGTGAACTCAAGGTCTTGCATTTGAGTAGCGAAAGGCACCAGTACAGGTGTTGACGACTTCCTTCTTTCGCACAATTCGATGGGCTTGTTTCCACAACTTTGCTGTCTCGCCTAGTGCAAACCTACTGATGAACAGGACAACAGCTGAGTATCGCAGATCCTGCAAAATGTGAGAAACCTTGCTAACGTCACGCTCAACTCCGTACGCAACCTTTTTGATACATGTTTGCCACCAAGGTAGCAATTTCTTGAAACATGTCAAGAGATCTCCACGAGACGATTGCAACCAGGCCTTGCATTTTGAATGGGTGCCTTCCACTGGATAGGTATCACGGTGTCCAAAATGCAAGTAACTCGACGTCCAGCAGCGAACCAGCTTGGCTTTGTACTTCCACCTGTGGTTGTCGAGGTAGTCCGCAAATTCCACGATTGAAGAGTGGATTGTAGCGATACGCGTATCAAATTCTGTCTCTACCGGAGAGTCTACAGCGCTGTAGTACAGTTCCATGAATTGATCTGGAGCTACCGTGTTTTCATATTTGTCTTGACCTGGAGCTGGGTTTTCAATTTCCACACGACCAAATAGTGTTCTGGCCTTAGCCAAAACATTACGATTCATATACAATCGGCAAACGAGAGACAGAACTTGGGGGAACAAGCGATCCAACGCATATACAGGCCTGGTCGCGATCCGTGAGTATGATTGATGGATAGGATACCTTGTAATCTGTTAGCATGATCTGAAATTGCTGTTATGCCCACACGAAATTTTCTTCCTTTTCACCGGGGAGCCAACACTGCGCGATCGGCAACACAGTGTTCATGTTGGTCATAGGGATAATGTTTAGCAATGGTAGGTCATACATATTGGTTTTTGTACGTGCAGTCCATTACCAGAACGTTGGGATCCCACTTATAGTACTGCGTGATGTCAGGGTGCGACCAAAACAGGTACTTCAAGCGTGAGGTATCTGAGTGTACTTCATACTTGAAAAAGAAAGCGTGACTGGTCAATTCCTTCAATAGTATTTCCGTCGGAGTATCGTCGGCCAAGGCCACTCGTCGATCCTCGCCCTTGTGGTTCGCGATGTCTTTTGCAGTAATCGACGTATCGTAGCCATTACAGTCGCTGGAGATATACCAACCGCAGTTTGTGACGCGATTAAGTCTTGTGTGGACAGGTCTCTCGACACCAATTGCTGCATATCCCGACGCCTGTGCCCGGGTGAATACTGGGGGTTTCAGAGGCAGGATGGTTGTGACTGTCAGAACCGTTCAAATGAACAACTGTCCACTTGCCCGTACTGTCGTTTTTGCTCACTGCTTCGAGACGGATCATCATAGTACACCCAATTTTGCTGGCCCCCTGCTGCGTGCGGACGCGATTCTCTTAACGAAGTCCACGATTGTTTTGAGTACGCCCATGTTTGTCGCACTTAAAGTCGCGTTGCCAGATCTCTTTGGAATGGTTTTTCTTGCTGTAGCTCTTGGCGACATCGATAATTTGTTCTCGATTCCAAGCATGGAGGGCTGCTTCGGCTGCTTCGTATGAATCATTCACGCATTTTGGGAGTGGTGGTATGATGAAGCGAGGTGGGGTAGTTGCAGGTGGAACCATAATTGTGGAATGACCTTCACTTGTTCACCAATTTTCCGTTTATATTTTTAGATTTGAGGGTTCTAGACCAAAATTAGATGGAATTTCTTGAAATAGGAGAATTGCAAGTTACCTATTGTTAGATTACCTTTTTTGGTTCGCACCCATTCGCACGGCTCTAACACCCTCGTACTGTAAATCGGCCGATTTAGGGTCTTAATTAGAATTCGCAGTCACGATTACCGATGCTAAATCAGACGTATGCCAAATGGTTTTACGAGAGCTAACTTCGATTTGTACCGCTGTTTATGCGCGTGTATCCAGCAGGACCATGGACGGGGATAGGGCCAATTTAGAGGTAAATCGTCTCTCAAAGAAGATTTATCCTGGGAGACCAGCTTGCTGGTATAATAGGACAGCCCCAGAAACTTTAATTCGTCGCCAAATGTATTCCCAGTTACAAGTAGCTTTCACGTTACATCGTGAGACCGGTTCTCCGTAACCTCGTACTCCGTAGTTTTCCCCCTCTACCGTGCTTTTCCTTCGAGACAAATCGCAGTGGACACCTATCCCCAGGCGTGTATGGCATCACAGTTCCTTGTCCCAGTCTCGTTACAGCTGCACAAGGTCTCTAATACCATGGTTAGATTGTTTGTTTGTAGTTCTTGTTTTACCAGTACGATTATTGTAATCACCACCCGTTTTGTCCTATTTGAATTATAAATCGACCGTTATTACGGGATTTATGCTCAAGTTACCTCAAGTTAGTAAATAAATCCCTCACCTTACCCCTTATTAGACCGAACACGTCGATGGCTGTATCCCTGTCAGAGTCAACCAGCTAGGGTATTTAGCTGCTGTCTCGTGCATATAACGATAATTGAAGGCGTTGTTTGGTCATTCTGGCTAGAGCTGGTAGATTTATTTGTAATTCGACCGGAATGCCCAGGTAGAAGAAGGCATTCTGAGGGATTCATATATGAATCGACCGCGATGTGTTGATGGCAAATCCCTTGAGAGTGAGTAAATCCGATAGGACAAAAGAGCTGGTGTTCACAATACAAAGGGAGTGGTTAGACTGGGTTCATAAAAGAGCCAATTTGTTGCTTTTGGCAAGCGTTGGCACGTAGCTTTCAACGAGCCTTGGGCGGGTTCCAGGGCTGGATTCAGGACATTAATGAACAGGCTACCCAATCCTCCAAACCGCACAACAGTATCATAACGGAGAAGGGAGCATCGTTGTTGTGTTTTCAACTTGGCGCTGAGTTGGTGCTATGTACAATAACAACCCTTCTTAGGCCTTTATTAAGGACCACTAAACCCTTATTAAGGACCTCAGATGGCTCCCAGTCTGGAGCGCCCAATACATACCTTGTGGTGGTACCACAACATCCATAAAACCTGCATTTCTCGCGTTACAGATTTGTAAGAGTCATCCGCTTCTGTATAAAATTACTAGGAGAAAAGAAAATGCCAGTGGCGTTGGAATTGGACTGAACTGAACGACACTTCTGAGACCCATTTCAGTATTGCTAAACAGTCTGCTTACTAATGCTGGGGATGTACAGCTGGTGAGCGTACATGAACCACCCCTTTGCTCTACCCGGGCGTTCAACTGTACTCCCGCTGAAAGCCCTCTTATCATATTATACGACCGCATAGAGTCTATGCGGTTGTGACTACGACCTTGATGACGCAAACTCTGACCATACAAACTTTAAGAGCATATTTAGTTAAACCAAGGAGGGTTAGCTAGGGTAAAGGTTAACCTTTAATCCCGTCAAGATGTCGGGTCGATTCTGTGTTGGTACGCCACATATACGTCAAGTAAAATTGCAAACGGGGGGTTCACAGCTATTAATACAGCCTGTGACACTGTCGTCACTGACGGTATAACTTATTATGCCATAAACAAGGTGAGCTAATCAACCGAGATGATCTCGGAGATCTAGTCGAAGATGGGATCGATGTATCACCAGGGTCCGAAGGTTCGCCGTACGGTGACCATACGGGGAACCTGAACATGCTAGTAAACACGTGCATTTACAGCGTCAGCACACAACAAATCATTTAACTTGACTTAAGTATTGAAATGACCTCCTGGGTGTCAGAATAAGAAATAATCGAGGATTAGATGTAGTGACAGAAAAGGGACCATCCGCGCTGCGCTTGGCTGTGCACCCCTTCGACGCCCCGTGGTTCGCTTCGCTCGAGATAAAAAGATAGGATGTGGAGAGTGCTATGTGCGGCTCACTGTGGAGCTCAGCGCTGGGCCCGCCTCCGCAAATACCTCGCGGCCCTGCTTCGCTGTACATGTATTAACGTGACGCTCCCACATCGTGCAATTTTCATGCTGATCATGCTCAATGTACAGTAAAACGGAGACAGAGAATCACAGTGATGAGATCTGAAAACGAATCCCATAGTATTATCGGAAAACTTTTGAAGCTTACTGTAAAGGACAGCCGACAATCGCGCCGTTCGTACCGGTACCATACAACAGCGCTTGGTCGCGACGGTACAGTAGCTGGTCAGTCTGCAATTTGCACTCCAGTCACACAAGCAATCGAGCCCCCCCCCAACTTTTAAGCCATGCGCTTCTATTACGCCGTTCTCGCTACAGCGGCGACGCTCCTTGCCAGCACCAACGCTGTCACTGTTGACACCCAGCACAACCAGATCTCGCAAACGGCCCAGATTCACAGCGACGTGAAGCGCTCCCTGCGCTCTCACCAGTACGAGTACGAGGAGAAGGACTCTGTCGACTCGTTGGATGACACTGAAGAACGAGGACGCGGAGTGACCCATGGTAAGCTGATGAAGCTTGTCAAGGCTCATGATGTACCCCTTGACTTTGACTTGACGGTACTGGGCGTCCGTGCACAAAAAAATATTCAGAAAGTGCTGAAGAACCAAGGCCTGTCGCAACAGCAATTACGCAAGAAGTTGGGAAGCAAAAACTCCAATTTTTTCCAAGAGTGGAAAGAGAACTTCCATACCGGAAATTTGCCGAAGAAACACCATGAAGACGTGTTTTAAAGGCGCCATTTACTTGGTGATCGTTTCTTTTACGCTGGTCGAAAGCATGCTGACGATTCAATGTTTTTTGCTGATACATATCTCAATAAGACGCATGCTCTTGTTTTTTTTTGTGAGGAACATGGTTGTCATTAACTTGTACCCTAAGCTAACGCCACCCGATAACCTTGTCAGCTTGCGTCTCTGACCGCCTGTCCTGCTCATTGTGGCATGAGCGCGGGCCCCATCGGCGTTCGAAGGAATTTCCTTTCAGGCAGGATTGAACTACCGACCTTTCCAAAACACATGCTCTTGATCTGGTGATGTCGGTTCCCTGGGTGTAAAAGAAGCTATCAAAGCCGCAGGATATTAATAGCAAGGTTGATGCTATATCGCCCGCCGATGATGCTGGTAGAAGGGTGGTGGTATTAATAGGTGGGTCAACGATTGCCGAAAATTCAGATTGTTCTCAGTCATTCGCTTTTATTCGTCTTCAATGTTATTAATACCGCAGACGACGATGCCATCTCTCGAGTTCCCTTAACTACGGTCTGTGACGGGGATGCCCTTTTCACGCTTCATACTGATTAATAGCGGTCTGGTCCCCATTCAGAGTGCTAGAAACAAGGATCAATACCTGTGTCTAAAGCCTGACGGGGATTTTTCTCTCCTAACTAAACGGAGTGGCGCATCACAGTTTGAAACTAAGCTGTCCGCGATCGGACACGTTGTATTCCTGGCGGATTCGAAGAATAACGATTTTATTATGGAACTGAAAAATTTAGGCTGGAGCAAAACGTTGGCCGCTTGCTCATGGGGCTCCGCAATTGAACAAAAATGGATGATTTTGAAGCCGTATACTTTGGATACGAACGCTGTCTTTCTCCAAGATGCTGCAAGTTGTGGCGCTTTGACCTCAAGACGTCGAGTTGTTATGCATTTAATTGGTACGGGCAAACTCAGCAAGGAAATCTGCGAGATTCTTGGGTTTTGTAATCAACAACAAAAATCTGCATTACATGCTCCAATAATTATTATTTCAATTGCGCTTCGGCCAATAATACATATTTCTGTACAGAAAATTCAGTAATTGCAATTCAGTAATTATTTTTTCCGACCTGCTTAGCACCGCATCAGCGGAACATGCTTTAGAAAGTGAACGGCTCAGCGGTTCATTCATCGTAGTTGCGCATGTGCGTTAGGATATTATAAACAATTTTTTTTTACATTTGGCGAGAAGTCAGCTTGTTGATCATGATAGCTGTCAATCGACATGATTAATTGAGATTGATGCAAGCGAACAAAAGCCGGTGGTAGATTCATTCTGAAACCGGCCCAGAAGTCAGCAAGTGTGCCTTATAAAAGATGGATCTTGAGATCGCTCAGCTTCCGTGTAGCACCCCCCTTGTTATGATGACCGTGTCTTTTGAAGGTAGGAGCTGTCTTTGTTGAGATTTGTTGGCTCAACGAATGAATTGGTAACAATTCGAAATGCCGATGACAAGTGGCAACTCCTTACGTGGAATGAACGTGGAATGTGCTGGTTCGCCCATCCGACCGAGGCGGTAAAGTTCAAGCCCAGGATGTCTCCAGCAGGAAGACTTGTCTTTGAATTGGAGACGACTAAACATGCGCTGGGGATGGAATGGCATGTCGCGATGATTTCTGGAAAGATACTCAGTCGTGGGTGCTACTACAAGTGTACAAATTGGGGACGAGCGAAGTCACATCGACCACACTGCAAAACCTGAGAAAAGCTGCTGTAACTGAAAATGAACTGGAAGGTCGACGTCAGTTGATAATGCGCTTCGTTGAATTGGGTAAAACGACGAAGGAGCTTAAGGAGATTCTGGACCTCCTGTACGGCTCCACGAAGAACGACCAAGTGGGGCCAGCGATGGCTAGGGAACGTCGACGACAGATTGTGAAATTGCTGAGTCGACGAAAGAAATTCGAGACATGTTGACGCCCATGTACCCTCCGACTTGAAGCGTTTATGATTCGGACGAGAGTGATGTTCGTGAATCGGAGTTATGGAGAACTTAGATTCAGCGATTGTAAAAAAACATGTTCTTCTTAAAAAACAGCGTTGTTGTGGTTGATCTGTACCAGTTCAAAATCTTGCTGTAGCGGATGGATCATGAAGTTGTAGTTCGCTCCGCGGTCGAGACGCAGAGGCTTTCCACATTTCTGAAGGATCTCTGACTCCCGACGCTGCTACAGATTTGTCGTTTCTCGTTTTCTTCGAGAGTCCAGGAAGTAGCAAGTTCTGGAGTATTTGGCGGTGCTCGTCGTCAATCATTGGGTCGCTTGAGTTGTTGCTGTCTGCAGCTGAAGAACTCGAGGATATTTTTTGCTTGATCAACGAGTCTAGTGTCATCTGCACCATCTCATACAAAAATGAGTTGTACCATTCTATCGCATTTTGCCTTATCTCAAGCGATACGTACTGATGGTTCTCTGATTCTGCGTCCGTAGCTTGACGGTAAGTAACATGCCTTCGATAACATGAGCTTCTTTTTTAGTACTGGCGTCGTTCCTAATCTTGCGGTGTCACGAACTACTTTGGGCTGACCATAGCAAAGAAAGAGTGAGTAGGAAATTGAAGCAACAGCCCAAAATACTTACGCTCTCTCGTCGATGATACTGATCATGGTGATACCGCAGCACAGCCACCACTTGTTTCTTAGTAAACTCTCGACTCTGTAGATGTTTCTCGAGAACGTCAGTGATAGCGTTGAGTTGATACGGAGTTTGCGGGTCACTCGGATCAGGTTCAAATTCGGGATATGTGCAGGTTTGAAGACTGTCGACCTCAGGTGGGAAGTAGGAACCGTGAGGGGATCCCATGCTATACAACGATGGAAGCTCTGGAGACGTGGGCTTACTCTGGTTTACTGTTGACAGCGTAGGTAGTGGAGGCTTTCGAGGCGTCCGTCGCGACGAAGGTGGACCAAGAGGCGTCCGTGGCTGCTGAATATCGCCTTGTTTCGACCTCTGCTCGTCCTTCTGCTGCATTTTTGCGAAGAGCTGTTCGTAGAACTTGAGCTTCTTGCTGAGACCTGCATTCATTTCTTCAAATACGTGCATTTCCTGCTTCGTGCGCTTGTTCTCAGCACGGAGTTCGTCGCTTTGCTTCATCATCTTTTCGAGCTGCGAGCTCTGATAGCGCAGCTCCAGTTGCACTCTCTCATTCTCTTCGACAGTTCGCTGCGTGGTCACATCCAGCTGCATACGCATTTGCGTGCGCATAGCGTCGTGGAAAGCTTGAAGCTCCGCCTCTTTCTCGCGATGAAGTCTGTCGTTTTCTAGGATCAACTTCCGTTCCAGATGATGTTCTAGTTCGTCTTTCTCCAACGCCATTGCTGCGAGTTGAGCTTGAAGTTGTTCGATTTGCATGTCGCTGTCTTGCTTGTTGAATTTTGCCAGTCGAGTCTCACGCATAGCAGCTTCATTCTCAAGAGCAGTTCGGGTCAGTTGCGCACATTGTCGCTGAGATTCCTCGTAGAGCTGCTTGAATTCCTGCTCTCTGCACGTGTCTAGGGCGTGGAAGAGGGACTTTCCTGCGTTAATCAGCGTCATCATCCTAGCACGCGTTTCCGTCTCCGTCACCACCGGCTCCACTGTAGAACTGGTAGTCGCTGTAGTGCTGCTTTGGGACGTACCAGTGTCACCTTCTGCACCTCCATTCCCGTTGATTGTTTGAAGCAGTGAAGCGTTGATGGTTTCGTATTCGCGTAATTTGTTGTGTAATTCATCGATTCGCTTTGATTTGAAGGCAAGCACGCGCTCCCGATCGTCGATGTTGGCTGCAAACGATGCTTGGAGTTCTTTTAAGTCGCGGGTTACTCGAGCGTGTGCATCTTTGAGGCGCTCGTTCTCTTGCTTGGTTTGCTGCAGTTCCTCCTCGAGTTTCTGCTCGTGAAGAGCACGGAATGCGATCGTCTTGAATTTCTCCACGCCCCCCACATCCGTCTTACCAAAGAAATCTGTTGCGCTCAGCAGCGATCCATTGCCCGGTGGGGCCCCAGCTGACATGGTAGAAGCAATTTTGTCAACCTTCCGATGTTGCCTCCGCGTTGTCCGCTCTAAGAATAAAGAATTTATTACGAGAATAAAAAAAAATCACCATTCACAATATTTGTACAGTCGAAAACTTAATATTCAGAAGTCATTCCGCAGAATGGGTGGAATGAATTCATGGCCAGTTCTGGTTTCTTCGTCATCGTCCTCACTCCAGGCGTCTTCATCGTCAATAGCAGTACCCGACTCGCGATTTTGCACTCCAGTATCGCCATTTTCGTCGTTTGAGATGTCAGGATATAAATCCACGGGTGGAGGATTCCATTTCATGATGAGTCCATCTTCACCTGCTGAGTAGAGTTCACGAGTAGTTTTCCGATACAAACAAGCGGTTATTTGTTGATAGTGAGCGGTAGCAGACGCTAGCGGTGCACCACTATCTCCAAAAACACGATACGAAGACAGCGCTCCCTCTGACCCGTTCGGTACAAATACCAGCGAACTCTCCCAGGCGCCTCCTTCTTGAACCACAGCCATTTGTACATTTCTCGCAGCTCGAGGCTGTGCTCTTCGCACTCCTTCATAATTCATAAACTGATGTTCACCAGAAGTCGCGTTCCACAATCTGAGTTTTTCATCCATACCATTACTCAGCAGAAATCTTCCGTCTGGAGTATACGCTAAACTCGTCACCCCTGCATGATGAGCAATAGCAAGCGACATAGTCGCCGCAGCATGAGGATCATTTCGGTTCTCTCGATGCGTCGAAGCGTGTAACCTCGCATGATGATTGTCCACTCTCGATCTTGCTCGTTGTCGGTCCCTCGCCTGAGCTTCCAACGCTCCACCCACTCTCGTACGTTTCCTAACTGTAGCAGCAGCCGACAACGACATGGGGTTCTCTCTCTTCACGTTCGTATATAAACTGGATCTGCCCGGTACATTGGCTTTTCCTTCGTGATTTAAACACAACAAACACGCTGTTGCTCCTGATCGTCGAATATCCCAAAGGCGAATTTCGCCATCTCTTGATCCGGTGGCAAGTAAAAATTCACTTACTGGGGACCAGTCCAAGGTCCAAACTTCATTTTTATGACCCAATAGACTGTGTGCGGTGGCTCCACTCTCCATGTCCACAAGTCTCGCTTCCCCTTCCGATGTGGCAGCAGCGATCAGCGTATGCGTCGTACTCACCGGGCAAAACTTTGCGCCGAAAACTTTACTGCGTAAATGTAATGCACTGACACAAGAAAAAGTCTCGAAATCCCAAACTTTCACATGTTCGTCCAGCGAACTTGAAATGCACAAGCCACCGTCGACAGGATACCAGTCGACCATCGAAATGCCAAATTGTAAGGTTTGGGCATTTTCCGTTTTGGCTCCAACAGCGCAAATTGGGTTTAGTGTGCTGGTGGTGTTGTAGATAGGGTTAGGCTGGGCGTCGGCTTCGTCTAGGGTTTGTAGGTCAAATACCAAAAGTTGGGACTGCGAAGTACCAACCAACAGGAAACGCTGCTCCACCGGGTCCAATGAGAAGCCCCAGACGCGCATCCCTTGACGGAAGATGAAGTTGCTGGTCGACGGCGAGTGTTGCAGTAATTCAGTAGACTGTCGGGAGTGTACGTTGTCGCGGTAGGCGCGGCTCGGCAGCCCCACGCTGCGGTCGAGCAGGTAGCCGAACGCGGACGCCATTGCGAAAGTCGAATTATATGATTTGACAGGATAAAATAAAAGATTTCGAAGGTTCCTGTCAAACAGCTTAAACTGGAACCTGTATAAACGCTTGTTCAATCACATCACGTTCACATTATCGATCCTGACGTACGTGGAAGGTCTCCAATACCGCCGGTAATTTACCGGACACGCTGCCTTAACGTCAAAGCTGGAGCAATGCTTGCGACAAAAGTTGAGCGTCTGCTGCAAAATGTGGCGTCCAGAGGGGCGCAGGTCCCTAATTTGCCAAGTAAATTGCTGCCGATCAACAACGTGGTGGCGTTTTCCGGCGGCGTGGACTCGTCGCTAGCTGCTGCGCTGGTGTTCCAAGTGTTCCCCCATACAAGCGCCGCGTGCATTGGGAGATCCGCTGCTTTATCCTCCGTGCAACTTCGTCAAGCTCGACAGGTTGCGTCCCACATTGGCGTCCCATTGTGGGAATGCCACACGGACGAAGCCAAACTCGAGGGCTACGTCGCCAACCAGGGCAAAAGTTGCTACTATTGCAAGACGACACTGTACTCGACACTGAACCAGGTGGCGGAGTTCGCGTGGAAGGAAATGCAGCAGCAACACGGAGAAGAGATGAAGCCTGTGCTGTATAACGGCACAAATGCTGATGATCAGCTAGATCCTACCAGAGTTGGTACGTTTAGATCGACTGCTACCTTTTCTAAATGCGTGCTGATTTAAGACTATTTCGAATAGGTCTGGTAGCAGCGTCCGAGTTTGAAGTGGTGAGTCCGCTTAGCAGCCTGACCAAGCAGGAGGTGCGAGATGTGGCCAAGTACTTGGGACTTCCGAACTGGAACGCGGCGGCGTCGCCGTGTCTGAGGTCGAGATTGCAGTTTGGAGTTGAGGCGACGCAGGTGAGAGGAATCTGTGAGTCTTTCTGATTCTAGAATGAGGCTGAATGTGTGAGTGTTTAGCAACATTTGCATCAGGTGGAGAAAGCGGAGGATTTCGTGCGTGAATTGGTTCATCTGGAGCCGCAAATGAGCATGCGTGTGCGTTTTCTTGCAGGCAACAAGGCTGCGGTTGGTAAGTAATTCTGTCCGCACTGTGGGCTTAATTTCGTGGTCTGACTTTTGTTGTGCGTAGAGCTTGATAATGAAGCGTTGGAGAAGGCGATACCCCACATTGACGTCATTGACGCAGAGCTACGACGGCTTGGTACGAGCTAGAATACGCCTGGACTCTGTTCATCTATGATTGTTGACAGTTTTTCTAACCTTTTTTTATCAGGATTCAATGCTGTCGATGTCCGTGCATTTCGCTCTGGCAGTTTGAGCGGCTATAACGCTGATAGTGTCGTGCATCACACTCCAGCGAGAGAGGCCCGTATCGATTAGATAAATCACGTGAAACTCACTGTATTTCTGAATCTACAGCACTTCGTACCGTGGTATAAGGAAATGTATTATGAGCGCAAGTGAACTGGCAAAATGGAAGCGGAAACGAAGGAGAATGGAGATGGTGGTGAACGCTTTACACCGTTTCGTTGATGTGGTTTGGCTCGTGCTGCTCTTCGTGGCCTTCACGCTCCAGTCGTTTCTTCTCCAAGAATCCGTGCCACAATTCGCGACCACCTTTCTTCTTGTACCAGAAGAGAAGACCGACAACGGCAACCACTACGATAGCTGCGATAACCCATCCAAACACTTGAGCCACCACGTTGTCAGCAGTGCACATGTACACCAAGCCAAGAAGAATTCCCGGCGCGATGAGGAATAACACAATGAGGAAGATTACCGCAGTTAGAGGCCACGATGCACTGAAAAACGCCAACGAGCGTGCCCAGTCGAGGATCGGCTTCCGTGTGATCGGGATGGGGTAGAACAGGAAGATGCCAATCACGTTAAACCAGAAATGGACGAGCGCAATCGCCACAGAGTCCGCTTTTCCTGTCACGAGTGAGGCCAGCAATGCAGTTCCAGTCGTACCCAAGTTGGCTCCGATCACTAATGGATACACTTGTTCCAGTGTCACGACGCCCAAGCCTGCCATCGGAGTGAGTGTGGAGGTAACAACAGTCAACGAATGGACTGCAAAGGTGATCAAGGTCCCGACGAAGATGTTGATGTAACCGTTGTAGTTGAGCAGCTTGGAGATCAGCTTTTTCGTCGGCCCCATGAAGACTTTGGCCAGTATCTTCACTAGAGTCAACAGCGCACATACGAGGATACAGAAGCCAATAACGACAGTGATGGCACCGATACTACCGTCACTCAAGCTGGAACCGTGAAAAGTGCCACTGTTCACGAACGATTGGCCGTCAGTACACAAAGTATCTCCAGTTGCAACCTTGTAGATGGCCTTCTTGTCTACCGAGAGGAGCGTCTGCGTCAAAGGATTGACGATGGTATCCACGGGACTATTGAAAGCTCCACTACTGGTCTTGGCGTTCGACATGGCCACCGATATTTTCTCTAGAGTGTGGAAGATCACTTCGATCGGAAACATCACAAATACCGACCAAATGTTGTACATATCGTGCACTGTAGCAGCAGCCATGGCTCGTTGGAAGCGAGTACGGTCGCCCACTTGACCGAACGCCACCATGATACAAGTCACACAAGTGCCGACGTTGGCACCCACGATCACGTACACACCTTGACGGATGGTCATACCACCGGAACCAACTAGTGCCACAACGATAGATGTTACAGTTTCAGAACTGTGGAGCAATGCAGTGGCCACGGTACCAATCATGAGTCCAGCTACGGGGTTGTTGGCAAAGTCGAAAGCGCCCTTTGTGTCACAGCCCAGAGCGAGCGTGAATCCGTCTCCGATGAACTTGACAGCCACCATGAAGAAGTAGAGAGCTGCAAACGACGCGATCGTGTAGAAAATGCCCCACGCGATTCTCTCAGCTGGGGCCTTCTTGTGGTAAGACTCTTCTTCGACATCGTCTTCTTGAGGATCTTTGCTGATGTCACTGAGGCGGTCTTCGACACCCGGGGTCTGCAACTTCCCATACTCAACGGAGGTGTCGTTGAAGGCCATGATTGTTGGAAAGTTTTATGTTGGATGTTGCTGTGCGAAGTCAAATTCTGAAGTGAGTGAAGGTGACACCCTCCCAAGTCTCAACTGGTTTGGGCTTACCTCATGTCGCGACGAAGAGAAACAACGCGGTTGCACACAAAATCGGCTTACTCAGCGTGTACCATCGCAGCACTGGCACCACTGGGCCCAATTTCGAAACCCCAGTACTAGTAAGATTCTTTGTTCTTGGCAACGATGCAAATGGACTTGGTAAACCCATGGATGATTTTTGGAGCTAATCTATTCGTCGCTTTCGATCGTCGATCTATAACTGGCCATCGAAACTCGAGATTCGTCCGCTTCAAACAAGAAAATCGCAGACGTGGCATCAGCGATTTTTTGTTCATTTTCTTTTTTTGTTATGACGACGTTATGACTACAGTGCGCGTCGAAATTATAGCCGCACTCGAAATTCGATTTTCTTGGGCTCTGTGTTGCTTTTCTTTGAGCAAACCGGCACTTCAAATACGTTTAAAGCTACAGAAAACGAATGCCACAAGCAGAACTGAAAAAGCAAACTTCGTTTTTTCACAAGAGGCAAAAACGTCACTTTGGGTCGGGTCAAAATTATAGCCGCACTTCAACTTCGCAACTCTAGTACCCTGTTTTCGATCCTTTCAGCAGCCGCGTCGCCTCTAAACGCTTTGAGATGCTTCGTACTAGCTTGTGAAGGTATTCTAGATCGATTTTCTCCCACTCAGCTTTAATTTGCCTCATCAAATCGGTCTTGGTGTCAAATTGGCGTCCATTTGCGTACATCCGGCGTACTAGGACACCCCATACGTTCTCAATGATGTTGAGATCGGGGCTTTTAGCAGGCCAGGGCAACGTCTCGACGTTATTAATCTCGAGAAAGATCTTAGTAAACCTTGCGGAGTGTATAGAGGCATTATCTTGCTGAAAAATGGGCCTCAAATTGCCTGTTTTTCAGGCGAAGTTCTCCAAGGTAAGGAAGCAGACCCTTGCTTAGCATCTCGGTGTACTTGACAGCATTCTGCTTCCCGTTTAAGAAGATCAGCTCAGTTTTCCCGTACCAACTGATCACTGCCCATATCATCACGCTTCCTCCACCATTCACCCGCCTCGACATGAACTTGGGCCCCGTTCGCATGTCATGCCAGTAGAATCTAAAGCCGTCAGGCCCGTCCAAATTGAACTTTTTTTTCGTCTGTAAACACTACTGCCCGCCAAAACTTCCTTTTGCTTGCATATTTCTCCGGAAAGGCTACCCTCTACTTCTTGTGGTGAGGCTTCAGAGCTGGGGTGGGTTTACGCTTCGCGTACCTCATGTAACTGCGGCTACGCAGCGTACGAAGGACGGTGGACGTGCTAGGAAGAGATGGCAACTTGTTTCGTATCTGGTTAGCCGATAACCCGTTCGCAATAGCCAGCCGAAAGACCCTCCTGACCTCCCGCTCTTTTAATTTGGGCTTTCTGCCAGTCCTCTTGGTCGCTGAGGATGCCTTCCCACGCCGTAAATAGTTGCGAATAGCCTTCTCGTCGCGTCCAAGTAGCTTAGCGATGGCTCGGTTGCTCTTGTGTTCGCGCACGTGCATATCAATCTTGCATCACTCCTCCTCACTTAACTGCTTTCCGCGTGGCATCTTGAGAGCTTCCTGATAACAATCAACGATGTGATCTGAGGCTATTTTTAGCGCGCTTTTCGACTGAGACATTTATTACCACTAAATCGGCTTATCTTTTGTTTATTACAAATCTGACCGATAAATTACAACATGTGGCTGTAATTTTGACCCGACCCAAAGTGACGTTTTTGCCTCTTGTGAAAAAACGAAGTTTGCTTTTTCAGTTCTGCTTGTGGCATTCGTTTTCTGTAGCTTTAAACGTATTTGAAGTGCCGGTTTGCTCAAAGAAAAGCAACACAGAGCCCAAGAAAATCGAATTTCGAGTGCGGCTATAATTTCGACGCGCACTGTATGCCCCGTGATTTTCAATGTGTCTGCGCTGTTTTAATGGGTCCGAGCAAACGTGAAGGACCACCGCTTAGTCGAAAACAGCCAACTCTTGATCCCAGCTAACATAGAGCACAAAGTTATGGTTGGTGTTTGGGTGGCGCGGGGCCCTTCGAAAGGTTCGGTTGCAGTCTGCACCGCCCGCTTCAAATGTAACTGGTCCGTAAAGCGCTCAGTGCCTTCAACATGTATCCTTCGTCGCAACGAGTGTGACGATTAACTGCAAACCGTCACGTTAGCCAGGTACAAGATGCAGATGTGGGTTTCACTTGGCATATCGATCCAAGAATTGAGAACCATTGATCAGACCTAGAATAGTCCATCGAAGATACGCCTTAGTCAAATCCTAGCGGGGCAGTTCAGTGCTCCCTATACTCGCTTGCCCTTTGCTTGAGTCACTCAGTGTTTTTTTCTCTTCATCACGCTGCTGGTCAGATTCGATCGGCAGTATGGATATTGGATTTTCCGGTTCATGTCAACGTCGTCTTCGCCAGAAATAGTGGCAAGGCGTTGGCTGCAAGCCAGTGTCGCTCATTTTGGAACTTGCGGTTGACCTCGCAAGCTCCCGCCGCATCTCCGACCGCATCTCCGACAGCATCTCCTTGCAGTCCGACTGGCGGAATCGCAATGGCGTTCAAGCTTGTGACGGGCGATCTCATCCGTCTCGTGGAGACTCCGCACGAGAAACTAGCTGAACAACTCGAAAGTGTCGGTGGACTGGAAGGCGTCGCTGCTGCTCTAGACGTGGACCTTCGTCAAGGACTCGACGCCAATGATGCCGATGATCTGCGCAGACGAGAGGAGTTTTTCGGCAAGAATTACATCCCTCTGCCCAAGGCCAAGAGCTTCCTGGAGCTCATGTGGGACGCGTTCCAGGACGTCACTATCATCATCTTAACCATCTCGGGCATATTCTCCATCGCCCTGTCCTCCACCGTCGGCGACCACAAAGAGACTGGGTGGGTGGAAGGAGCTTGTATCATCTTGGCTGTCGTAGTGGTCACCCTTGTGACGGCCGTAAACGACTACCAGAAGGAACAGCAGTTCCGTTCACTTAACGCTGTAAAAGAGGACGAGAAGATCAAAGTTATTCGTAACGGAGCCCCCACAGAGGTAGGTAAGTGGAACCTGCTCGTGGGTGACATCGTACGTGTAGATCTTGGTGATATCATTCCAGCGGACGGCATGGTGTTCGACGAAAAGGAGCTTAAGATGGATGAAAGTGCCATGACTGGGGAGTCCGATCTGCTCGCGAAGAACCGCGAAAATCCCTTCTTGTTGTCGGGTACCAAAGTCATGGAAGGGCTATGTAAAATGCTGGTGGTTTGTGTGGGCGAGAGCTCGCAAGCGGGCGTCATCAAGAGCTTGATCAACGGAAATCGAGCCAAGAAGACGCCGAAAAGCGATAAGAACAGCGCTGATGGGAGCCAGGATACCGACGATATCTACGTGGAAATCGACACCCCAAAGGTTCCAGCTGAAGAAGAAAAGGACGAATTCGACGGTGCCGAGGACTCGCAGTCTCCACTGGAGGGGAAGCTCTACAACCTCACCATTCTCATCGGTAAGCTCGGCACAATTGTGGCACTGCTGGTGTTTGTCATCATGGCGATTCGCTTCTCGATCGACAAGTTCGCAGTCGACGACAAGCCCTGGAAGAATGGCTACATCAGCGACTACCTCAACTTCTTCATCATTGCCATCACGGTGCTAGTTGTAGCCATCCCGGAAGGTCTTCCACTTGCCGTGACGATCGCTCTCGCGTACTCTGTGAAGAAGATGCTGGTCGACAACAACCTGGTCCGTCATCTCGACGCCTGTGAGACCATGGGGAGCGCCACAACGATCTGCTCGGACAAGACTGGAACACTGACAACAAACCGCATGACTGTCATGAAAATCTGGATCGGAGACGCCGAGTTCTCGCCCGCGAGTGAGAGTATCGAGGCTCTAAGGGACGAGACAAAAGAAGCGCTTTGTCACGGCATCGCGATCAACTCGACTGCCGAGATCTTGCCACCCAAAGCAGAGAACGGACTTCCCGAACACACTGGCAACAAGACAGAGTGCGCTTTGCTCCAGTACATTCGAGACGGCGGTGTCGAGTACGGTGAGATCCGTGCCAACAACGAGATCGTGCACATGCTGACGTTTAGCAGCGCCAAGAAGCGCATGTCCGTAGTGGTTCGTCGCGGAGAATCCAAGTGTCGAGTGTACACCAAAGGCGCCACTGAAGTCGTTCTGGGGCTGTGTAGCCAAATGCAGCGAACGAATGGGACGGTTGAAGCTCTGGGCAGCGCTCGCAAGAGCGAGATTGGCGCGAATGTGATCGAGAAGTACGCGTCTCAAGGATATCGCACGCTCTGCCTTTCGTACCGTGATCTTGACGTTCCAGCTGAGGAGTTGAACAACTGGACGGACGAAGACGTGGAGAAGGACTTGACCTGCGTTGCGATTGTTGGTATCGAAGATCCTGTACGGCCAGAAGTGCCCGGCGCTATCCAGCACTGCAAGCGCGCGGGTATCACCGTTCGCATGGTGACTGGAGACAACATCACCACGGCGCGTTCAATCGCTGGTAAGTGTGGCATTATCTCCCCAGGCGATGGATCTCTAGTCATGGATGGACAGACGTTCCGGTCGAAAGTTCTGGACGCTCAGGGCAACATCATTCAGTCGCAGTTCGACCAGATCTGGCCCATGCTTCGAGTCCTTGCGCGTTCGTCTCCAAAGGACAAGTATACGCTGGTATCGGGTTTGATGCAAAGCAGTTTGATGCCTCATGGCCCTCAGGTCGTAGCTGTGACTGGCGACGGCACGAACGACGCACCTGCACTGAAGAAGGCCAACGTTGGGTTCGCTATGGGCATCAGCGGCACTGCTGTATCCAAAGACGCGTCGGATATTATCCTCATGGACGACAACTTCAACTCGATCGTGAACGCCATCAAGTGGGGCCGCAACGTCTACGACTCGATCTCAAAGTTCCTGCAGTTCCAATTGACAGTCAACGTGGTCGCCATCATGCTCGCGTTCATCGGCGCTGTGGTCTTGGAGCAGTCTCCTCTCTCGGCTGTACAGATGCTGTGGGTCAACTTGATAATGGACTCGTTCGCGTCCCTCGCTCTGGCCACGGAAGAGCCTACTCAGGCCTTACTGGAGCGCAAGCCGTACCCGAAGACACAGCCATTAATCTCCAAGAAGATGAGTAAGCATATCCTTGGCCAGTCCATTTTCCAGCTTGCTCTGCTCTTGGCGATTGTCTTCAGTGGCGAGAAATGGTTCAACCTTCCTTCTGGTCGCTTGAATGACTTGGGAGAAGAGCACAAGGACGACTCCACCAAGCACATGACGATCGTCTTCAACACGTTCGTGTGGATGCAGCTGTTCAACGAGCTCAACTGCCGCAAGATCCACGACGAGCTCAACATCTTCCAGGGCATCACGAAGAACCGCGTCTTCCTCTATGTCTGCGTCCTGCAGGTCGCCATGCAGGTCGTCATGGTGCAGTTCACGGGCGACTGGTTCAACTGCACGCCACTAGAAGTGGGTCAGTGGTTCGCCTGCATCGGTATGGGCTTCATCTCGCTCCCACTCGGACTCGTGCTGCGCTCTATTTCGACCAAGAACGCGCCGAGCTGGATGGCGATATGTCGCGAAGTCGATACCGAGCTGGTGCGTGAGGCTACGTCCGCGCGTGGGCAGCAACTCTGGCTGCGGAGCTTCGCTCTGATCCGCGCGCATATCCGTGTTGTCAACGCCTTCAAGAAGGGACTGGAAACCAAAGCTCTTCTCCAGGCGTAGTAAAGCTACGACACTTTAACTCATCAACCTCACTCGTTCAATTACGTTCTACCCCCACGTACCGTTTCCACTTCCACGATGTAGCGCAATCGAGCCTGAGCTTCTTGATACACAACAAGCTCGGCGTATTCAGAGAGTGGAGGATGCACAAGAGCAAAGTCTTCTGGTAACTGTGTCGAGCGGCGTACATTGCGGTACAGCTTCGCTGAATAACTATAGCCCACTCCGACTTCCGGCGCGATTGTCACCTTGACCGTAGCATCGCACCAAGCGCTCTCTTCTTCACCTTCGAAGTCTTCGAGCGCGTTTGAACTGTCCCGACTGATGAGCTCAATGGCAACACTACGTTTGTCTCCCACGACGAATAGTGGTCGATCCGCGTCGCTCACAGTGTGGATATCGCCGACCCTGGAGCTGGCATCTTCCACAAGTTTTGCGATATATGCTTGAGTTTCGTCTGGAAACCTGGGGTTGTGCTCAGTCCAATGACTTGGCTTGGGAAATGGCTTGGTTTTGGCCCACGCGCGATCGAACGGAAGCTCTTCTCCCAGAACCTTTGCATGTCCGAGATGAACTTTAGCTCCGGATTTCGGGGAAACAATTGTACCTCGCGGGTCGGGAGTGTACTTTGCCAGGACTTTGACACTATCCATTCTCTCGTGTGGTAGATTCTGGAGTCTCCAAGAGCAATCCGTTGTCAGCTCCATAGATTTTCCAAGCGATACCTCGCATAGTAGCATGTAGTGTACCTTGCGCGTTTCCCTTGTTGTGGATTCTGGATTGTCATCGTGGTCTAGTATCGGCAGCGCGTATGGCTCGTCACAGTAGTGTAGACTCTTTTCAGCAATGTCTGCAAAATAGAGACCCTTTCCGTACGCGTAGCCATGGTGCGGAGCCTCAGGAGGAGCTACACGCAGTCCTTGTGACAGAATTTCCATCAGGTTGGTGCGCTTCGTTCCGTGCCACAGCAAATGCGTCTGCATCGTCTTCAAATCCTGGCGTTCCTCCATACGATCATTGAAGCGCTGGGTCTCACCACGACGTTCCACCTCAAACACGTT